>CAJUYG010000454.1:105543-143250 GCA_910591675.1 Galerucella calmariensis
TTTGCAACCTTTATACAAAGTTTCAAGCTGATACCAGCGATTATCGCAAAAAGGCGATTTTCGGTGTATAACGCCTGGATTATATAGTAACCAATCAAACTACTTAATCTCAAGTCATGTGTCAAATTTCAACCAATTACCGCTGTATTACAGCAATAATACCATACATGAGGTGTTTTCAGTTTGGTGTTTATTTTTTATTGAACATTAATTAATCGTCAAACTGACAACTGGATTAAAAATGTCGCGAATATTAGGTATTGCATCTAACGATTCAATTAATTCACTTTCACAACTGTAGTTTTAAATAAAAATGAATACTATTTGATTAAAACTAATAAAGTTTGTATTAAAAATTATTAAACATCAGATTGGCAATCAATTTTTTGAACGCTACAAAGTAAAAAATTATCTTATGGAATACTCCTCGGGTCTTGATAAATACTCAAAATTTTGTCGTAGAGAATCCTTCAAGCGGAGGTTGTCAAAACAAACAGGTGAAAAACCCCAGTTTGTTTTGACGTTTATTGAGATTCGATCATCGTCTAATATTTGAGTGTTTTTGGTGCTTTTAAATTCATTGCTTCTTTAAGATTAAAAAAACAGTTATTTTCATAACTAAATATTTAGGCAAATCTGCAGTGTGAAGTTAATAAAATGCAGAGTCAGCTGAACAGTAACTGTCAAGAGATGGCAACATCTTTGTTAAGCTATTTTGAAGGAGAATGCCGAAACGGGGGCCCACTTCTCCCGCTTACTACTGTAAGAGACTTAAGTAATAGTATTCGCTATTTGTATTCATTGTTATTAAGAACTGTCAACCTAACATCAGATTAACTTTCATAGTTTTCGTTGAGTGAAGAAAAAAACTACAGCTTGGCAACATCACACTATTTTATTTTGCAACGTCATCGTCTTCTATAGTACCTATAGTTTTTCCAAACTAAATTTTTTTCCTGTTAAAAATGTATATAAGAAGGTGAAAACATTTTAAAATATTAGGTATCCACCACAATCTACTTCACTGAATAGCACTTAAAACTTCTTAAGAATTCTCTACTGCACTTTTGAAATACTTAACTGTAATACCTCTAATCTCTTATGTATAAGCCCTTATAGCACCTCAAGTGCCTTTCAATTGTAACAAAGTGGATACAAAGAGCTTACTTATGAGCCCTATACAATAATGTTTGCTGATGTTTATTTGAACGAGGTGATTTTTCTTAATATTATCAGCTAAGAGTTTTCCAATCTTTTTTTGTATCAAGAGAAATTAAAAAAAAAGGTAGAACGTGTCGCGGGATAGATAGACAATTTGCATATTCCTCGGTGGTCTAGTAGTGAGCAAACCAGACTCTCACGCGGTAGACCCGGGTTCTATTCCCCGTAAAGTATTTTTTTTATTGTTAATTTTATTTTTAAATAATTATTCTGCTTGATATTAATAACGACAACAGGTAGACGTTTAAAATATTTAGCAGAATATTCATTATTATAGATAATGGTACAGTACCCTTCATGAGGGAGTCCGACTGGCAACATCTACTTTTAACAGCATCGTAAATTTAAAAAGGGAAACCGTAGCATTATACAAATTGGACATTCAAGAACTGCACGTTTACCACAAAAAAATTAGTGAAAACATAAAATTGAATTGTTAAATTTTCAATTTGAAGTTATATTACAGTTTATAAAAATTTTTATTTTAAAAATTTTTTCTTAAGTGGGTCGTAGAAAAAATATACTCGTGTGGATGGTTAATTTCGCACTAGAAAGATCATCAAACTTCGTCCTCGTGCGATATGGCCATCATATCCACACTAGTTGCACAAACTACTATTTCTATCAAAATATGCCCTTTTACATTTAAAAACAACCTACCAAATGTCAAATCAATTTATCCATCCATTTTAAAGTTATCGAATTAAAACATTCAAGTTTTCAAAATTTCAACACTGTATTTCGAAAAGTAAATGTGCTAGGCCCCTTAATTCTCATATTATTTTGTCCAATTTTACGAGAGGAATCCTACATGAAAACGTTGTAATTACCCGTTCGAGATGCTTATACCATTTTTTGCGCGATCGTATTGAAATAAATTCCGAATAAAATAATTTAAATTTCTTCGAAATGAACGAAATGTCAAAAGTGACATTTATACTTCTCGATCAGTTTAAAATATATTTTGCATTTTGGTGAAATTGTTTTTATGTTATTTATTATCTACTTTTCGACGTCTGAACGGTAAGTAAATCACTTACCGACGTGTTAAACTTAGAAACCAGTAAACACAACCTACCGTCCTGACAACCGATGCTGTAAATAAACAAAAAATATCAATCGCGCAAAAAAAATTATGGAAATAATAGTGAAAATTTATCCGAACAAATTCAAGTAGATCACCAGCACTGCGAATACCAGCTTTGCATATAATTTTAATATAGCATCGGTGGTTCAGTGGTAGAATGCTCGCCTTCCACGCGGGCAGACCGGGTTCGATTCCCGGCCGAAGCATATGAATCGCTGCTTCGTAAACGAGAGAGAGACTCTGGAGAGAGCTCACGCTCGCAAGCAAGGCACATAACGAAGCAACGTAACATAACGTAACGTAACGTGACGGTCAGATCTTTTGCGTCGCGACCCCTGGTCGCTCAAACATAACCTGACGTAAAGAACTAAAGTTCCAAAATATAGGAGTGAAAATGAGCTGTTTGTTATCACTATTAATTTATTAACATTAATTATAGTTATTTTCACTATCTATAAGGGATGAAGTAATATTTACGAGTCGAGAATGATTTTGCGCCCTAGCGATAGCGCAAAAATATTTTAAACATGTTATTTTATTTCTGTGTAAGATATTATAATAATAAAACATCACAAAGCATTAAAATTTGAGGTTTGTTTAAAAAAATTCAACTGCTCTGTTTTTCGTGCCAGTGAGTGTAGTTTAGAAAATAAAAAGTTTTTCTTAAACCTGGAAACCTTACGGAAGATTAACTGTTTTTTTTTCTCTCAATATCATAAAGTTGTTTAAAATCAGTGTCATTTTTCTAAAACTCTTCAACAACCATCTACTATGAATCGCTTACAATTTTAGAAAACATGTTCGGCAATTTGTCGAGGTATTGAATGTAAAGTGATGGCGAGGGGTTCGTCTAAAGGTGTACTTAAAACCTCATTGATAACACAAAAGGTGACAATGGACGTGTTTTCCTAACTAACGATCTCTTATATACGCCTGGCTTGTTAACAACTTACCATTGTGCCAAGAGGATTAAACGATTATTTTGAAGTGTAGACTTATTCATCCAGTGACGGGTACTTGATATTAGTGACTGTGGGGAATCTAGTTTGCATCTTCGGTCTTGAACATTTTATTTCAACAACAAATTCTGAGCACAGATTTTTTCAGAATGAAATTCAAAAATAAAATAGTTTGATATTATGCAACTTAGAATGCAGATACGTCACTAGCTTAAATGTGAAGTTGTCTATAGTATATGTTTGTTATTCCATGTTCCAGCTTGTTCATGACATAACAAATAATAATATGTTGACATTATTTTGACATCTATCTATCACTGTTCATCTGTTATGCATAAACAAACATCTATTCAAGGAGATATGTTTAGTTTTTCCGTTTCTATTTTGATCGCCTTATCAATAGAGGGATTTTTGGTTATCTCAAGTCATACACCTAATAATTTTATACGGTTCCTGAATTATTTCACAAAATATTACATTTTCAAAACCGTTGACCTTGTAATGAATGTATCCTACTATCTTACTTGGTAAATTATAGGTGTGGAAGGGCCTCTGAATAGGTGGTGTTGCTGGTCACTGGGTGTGTCATCTTACAGGAATAAAACGAATACCTGTAGCACTGGGACATGTTTATTACTTTACTTTACTAGTATACATTAAACTACTTATTACTAACACTAATATTAATAGTAATTGAACATCTATAGTAATTGTAATAATAGTTAGAATGAATAGAATAATTGGAATGGAATGAGAATGGAATGAATCCTAAAACACTATCGTTAACATATTTATACGACGAGTCAAGTTCATCGTTAGTAAATATAAATAATACTGTTTATGTTTATTTCACGCTCTGAACTTGAATTCGTACGTGCAACCTTCCTATTTCTTATTTATAAAACGATTCATGATTTATTGGAATTAGCTTCAAGGGAATTTATTATTTATATTATTGCAACTTATTGTTTTGATTAAAAGACATCACACCTTCCCCTTTTACAAAAAGAATAAATTCCGTTGAGCTTCCTTTCCCCCTAATGAAACGAATTTAACAAATCTAAAAATAAATGATTATTAAATAATGTAATTAACCTACGGTTACATATATTTATAAACTAATGTATGTCCATTGTCTTTGAAAATTGTTTACGATAACTGTTTTTTTTATGTTCACTTAATGTTTTTATTATCCGAATTTATTTACTATCACTAATTGTTTGTTATAACACTATTCATAATTGTTTGTAAACACACTTGCACTTTTGATTCTACCTTTACAATTTTTAATTCATTTTACAATAAGGATATAGTCTGTTTTTGTGTATTTCTTTTATCACACCTGATTCTAATTTGATTTTACAGTTAACCTCACCCACCTCTGTGACTGTGAATGTACCTATATATTGAGATTCAAATTTGGTTACTTGTTTTTTCTAATCTGCTAATGTAATGTAGTTATTCATTTTTCAGGGTTTTGTTGCTATTTTTACTTTTATTAAAGTAATGTTCGTTTTCAATAAAGTTCTTTATGGTTAAACAAAGTAAAAGTTTATATTTATAAATGTAGACTGCACCAATTTATCAATAATTTGCTATAATAATACAGGATGCTTCCTGTAATTGTACATTCAAAAATAAATGTGAATGCGAATGGTGGTTTTAACGGTTGAAATATTACTAATTTCCAATCAGCCATTTAATAATTGTAAATAAAAAACCATTTTCCATTCCCAACTTTAGAGCCCTATAGTTCGGTAACGAAGGGCGTGAAGAAAAAAAATTATATAAAACACCATCATTATTTTTATTCTTTCTATCACCTCCCAAGTTTTTGGTACGAACTCCTGGGACACCCTGTATAGATATAAAGTATAAACTATTTTCCATCTGAAGTACGCCTATGTTTCGGCCCTCAGACCAAAGATTAATATCCAGTAGCAATGAGATGCCAACAAAATGGGCGAAGAAACATCTACAGTGTGAGATAGTGACAATGAGTAGGGGATTATGCGATTAAAGAGAAAAGATTTTTTTCTTGAAACCAACATTTGTGTCGGCATTTACACTTCTTTAACAGGTAAGCATATACATTCAATAGACCCCATTAGCATTGTGTAACAGATGAGATTAAACTAATTCTAGGGAATCTCTTTTTCTTTATGCTTCTGCACTTCGTCTTAAATTCAGATTTATTTGTGTTTTTGAAAGAGGGCAACATCTGCTTTTACCATTAGTAATAGTAGGGATTTGACCTATATATTGCATTTGTCAGGATGTCAATACGAGGATTAAAGCACTTAAAGGAATGTTTTAAGGATACTCTGTTTCATGTGAATAATTTTAAACAGCTAGTATACGTTACAAGTTTTTGGATGAGTCGATGATTTTAACTTTTTAGCAAATCCCAGATGAGATAAGAAAAACATGGCATGTTGCAGCAAATGGTCCAAAACGAAATATATTTCCACCTCAAGTCTATCTCCAGTTTCTTCGTTTTTTATCTGTCTAGCTTTGTTACTGCTTCTATTTTTTTAGAATCTTCATTTCCATTGCTATGATCTTTGATTTTAATTTTTGGGTAAGTATCCATGATTCACTTCAAAGTCGTCTTTTGTGCCTTGAAAAGCAACTGCAAAGTTGATGTTGTATCGGCATCATGACAAGGCCGCCAACCTTCAAGAAAGCGCTGAGATTCTTATGGAAACTCACTTCCAAGGTTCTGTCTTTCCTGGAACGTCAACCTGGACGGAAGTATAAACAACACCCTCACAATACGGCTGGCAATCTGCTAGTGCAGTAATTGATGAGGACAAGATAAGGTGAGCCATATCGGGCTTTCCCCCCTTCAAGTCACCAGGACCTGACGGAATAAGACCAGCCCTACTTCAATGGGGAAGCCATGAGAACAACACCAATAGCAGCAATGGACCTAATTACTGGTTTTACCTCTCTGGACCTGTACGTCAAGGAGGTTTCGTTAATGGCCATGATACGATTGCGCACGGCTGGTGTAAACCCCGAAGTAGGAGTGGGCCAATTGAGGTTAAGCCTATGGCAGGAAGCGCTCACTGCGCTACCTCTGCTGCAGGCAGCCAACGATGCAATTGAACCCAGGTTTTTGTTTAACAAATCCTACAAAATTCAAATAAAACAGAACACAGAGCCAGATGCTGCAAATGCAATACGCATATATACAGATGGTTCAAAAATGGAAGAAGGTTCAGGATGTGGAGTTTACTCGTGAGCACTAAGCCTAAAGATTAAGTGGGAAATGGGAAACAGTACCAGCGTGGTTCAAACAGAACTGGTTGGTATCTCAATTGCCACAAAAGAACTAACCAGAAGAGGAATTACTGGTAAAAACATAATAATCTGCACTGATAGTAGACAAGCCCTATTAGCCTTGAACAGACAACGTGTTGTATCGAGGCTAGTACTCAATATTATCCTGAGGTGGGTTGAAGGGCACGACAGGAGTAAAGGATATCGCATTGCTGATTCTTTAGCCAGGGAAGCCGCTGGTCTAAAAATTCTAGGACCCAGTGATACCTACGGCCTAACGACTTCGACAATTGCGGAACTAGCCAAACACTACACCCATGCTCAATCCCTTAAGAGATGGGATGGAATCAAAGGATGCAGTCTTGCCAGGATCACCCTGGGCGACCCTGGGAAGCTGGCGCCGAAGAAATATTTGGCGATGACCAGGAAAAACCTACGTTTAACAGTAGGATCTCTGACTGGTCACTGTGAACTCAGGAAAACCTCCATACTATGGGGCTAGTAGACACACCTCTATGCAGGATGTGTGAACAGGAAGATGAAACTGTCAGGCATGTCTTATGCGAGTGTCCGAAGTTATCGTCAATAAGAGAGTGTGTGTTCGGTGAGTCTTGGCCTACACCTGCCGATATAAAGGAGATGTCTCCTAGTGACCTGTCTACCTTCCTGAGAAGGACAGGATAGACAATGACCTAGGAGGACTCCTCGGGATGATGTACAATGGGTCACATGTGGCCTAAGTGCTGTGAGCCTACACACTCACCCTCCCTAATCTGAAGTATATGGCACACATCCAATGGACCTATATCGTCCACTCGAAGGTACGGGGATAACTGAACGGCTTCCAAAACAAAACAAAAACTCACCACACACCTAATCTAACCTAGTTATCTGTCAAAGTCGGTCTCTCAAGGTCATACATTTTTTTAGCTGGTGTTTTCTTTGATTTTGGTATGAAGTCGTTTATCCAAGGATTATCCAATACAACCTTTTAGTTGTGCATTCTGTGTTACAGGAAGGACCTTCCAAACTCTTGTAAGCATTTGTCGAACAAATAATTCCGCTTCTAATTTCAATTTTCCCTATTTAATAATTTTTAATGCATTTCTACTTTGATAAGTTATATACGTAGTGAAAGGAAGCAATGTGTATTCACGTTTGGCAATTTTCCTCACAAAAGCCGGTAGGAGTTTATATTTAATCTTACCATACACATAAAACTCATTTAGACTACATATTTTCCTTATAGTGGCCGGCGGAATGAGTCCCATGAAATGAGAATCTAAGGAGATGATTTTAGAGATATCTTTTCAAGTTGCTCGTCAACTTTCTAAACTAAGGAACTGAGGAGGAGACATCAAAAGTAAAATTAACAGTGAATCGTCGTCCGTTTGAAAGTCTTTGATCATGTTTGAATGGCGCTGAGAGAAGCTCTGCTCTACACAACTCGGAAACGTAGATCATCTTCATTTTACTTCCTCATCCTTTCGCAAATTACCGACATTAAGAAACTCCTGTTTAAATTAAAATTATTAGCCGAGGTATATGGAGTGATGTACCTACAAGGGCGGGTTACCGAAAGGGTATTTAATGTAAAAATTAAAAATATAAATCCTTTTTTCAGGGATAATTCATTCTATGTATAGTTCAGCTAACCCAGGAGACACTTTCTTTTTTCTTCTGCAACATAATTTGTTGCTTTTCAACTTACTTCGTATAAGAGCCGGCTTCCATTGTCATAAGCTTATTAGTTGCTTAAAATTGAACTTAGCTCGGTATTCTGTGTCGTTTATAAGTATAATCACCCTCTTTGAACTTTTGATTTCTTACCTGATTCTTCTATCCCACATTTTGGCATAATCCTCTTGATATACTTTTAAGTGCCCCACGTTGGACGCTATTTTCAAAATGAAGAGCTTTCTTGTTGAAAATGTCTTCCATAACGTGGAAATCGTCTATCAATAGACTGGAAAAAATTAGCAACAGTGCAAAAGCCTACCAAAAAATCTAACGGTGGAGATTTCTTTAAATTAAAAATGAAATGTCTTCCCTACGTTAATGGATTCGAACGCGTTTTGGGATACAAAATCATTCATTTCTCCATTTTTATTGAAAAACTTGTGTTTGAGCGGTATTTAATTTAGATTTTGGAGTTATTAGTTAAGTATGTACATTTATTTTCAAAAGGAATACTTGTTCTTATTTAATTCAATTCAGAGATAGTATTATTTGTGAAATTTTTATATAAATAAAATATATATTACATTGACATTGTTCTACAAAGTCTGCCTGACAACCAACTGACTTACAGAAGATGCCAAAACGCACAATGTGCAACCCATGTGCAACCCAGTGCAACCTGGCCGACATAACAAAGTCATGTGTTTTGGGAATAGAGAAATGAAATGGTGACATGCCACAAGCTCCTAGAATTATTGGCCACTGATATGTTGAGTATTCAACTAAAAAGTCGATTTAAATTTCAAGATATACGCTTCGGAGATGTATTCATTATTTTAATAAAGCAATATAGATGTTTGCAATGATAAAAAACATACAAAAATCTTATGTTTTGAATGGTAAACCTTAACTGTCATTCTTGCATGGAGGTAAAAGTGAGAGGAGAGAACATAACAGTATAAAGAATCATCGACCAAAATGGCTTCTCAATATGGCCGACTTCCGTTGAAACTTAAACAAACCAGAGGCGTACATTAAATTATTCAATTGTGCATCTTTTTAAGGTGGTAAATATTGGATAAAAGCAGTTTCCAAACACTATTGTACCACTCAATATCAACTTAAATTCATACTACTACTCATAAATAACCTCTTCAATACTGAAAATCTATTGACTATTTTTTCAACGTGGCTTTTCAATTTGACACATTTCAGTATATTAAGGTTATCTATGTTGACACAAGAATTGATGACTAATGTCACTAATGTGGCTTCTCAATATGGCGACTTCCGTCGAAAGTTGGTTAAATCACTACCTTGCTTACCTTCCCTCCTCTCTCTTTTACCACCGTACATTCTTGTCACTTTTTGTTGGCCATACTGACCTTAGACTGAACTCCTCTATTGATAATTATTTCGATATTGACATATTGTCATCCTTAGAATGTAGTTCTTTTTGATGTGATGCCTACCTGATGTTTAATATTTTGGCTTGACCTATCTTGTGACTTAATTTCTGTTATATTTTATTATTATTTATTTGGGTGCCTTTATTTTTCAAAAAGTTGGTATAGTTACTTTAAAATTTTTGTCTGAAAATCAATTTTGACTCTTTCTCCCAAGTTACGGTTCCCTCAATTAAAATCTGATGAAATAATTTAATAGTTTTTCAAAAACGTTTAATATAAAATTTTATGTATTTGTTTAATAAATTTTAGAAGAAACTTTAATGAATTATTTCCCTACTTTATAAACCTTCTTTTTTCTTTTTAAAATACTGTTTTCTCTTATTATCCTCAGCAACTAAATATTCCGTCTCCTTATCCTTTTATTATTTAATGATTTTATTAATACCTACCCTTTATTAAAATTTTGAAATTCACTCGTCGTGTTCCCCTCGTAATACAAATAGAATAATTTGAAAACTGAAACTTTAAACATGCGCACAGTCTTTATCTGCTCTTTATTTCGATCATGTGTTATTTCACAATGGCTTCACGTGGAAAAGAATTGTTTAAGGGCATCTACCAAATGCGACCTTGCACAATTATGCTTTGTATATTTTTTTGTTTCCCTACGTCCTCACGTTTAAGTTCACATAACGAAAATTTTATTAGAAATATGAAAGCTCCGCAACATGTAGGTAGCCAAGCGGTCCCAGCGGATTTTGGTTCACGTACTACTCTACAAGCTTCGTCAGTACTGAACTGGGAGACCGCCGAGACCGGCGAGCGTTGTATCAACAATGGAACGCTACGCGACTACCGAAGCAGAGAGACAATGTCAGAGATGGAAGGATAGAAAAGCGAGAGATGGATTTTTATCCGATATTTTAGTGGTAGCAACCGAATTTCAATAAGGAATTGTACGGTCATAAGTAATTTGAGGATTCTGAGATTTTTATATAGTATTCATAAAGCTTCAAATTAGACTTCTTATCAATTAGTTTTTTCATTTAATCCGTATTTAATTCTTTACAAGGGCTCAAACTTTGCTTAATATGTGTAATTACCTCATGATTCGTATTTTTTTCAACAAAATTTGGTTAGCATTTCAAAGTTTTTATTCGATGAGAACTCTAAGTTCAACATTAATCTACATGATATATTTTTTTCTTAATTTTCAATACATCCATTACTTCAAAATTCTTTGCCAAAAATAATTCGATATTTTGTCAAATCGCTGCCGATAGATTCCCCTTAATTGCTTTGGATTATTTGAATTATTAAGGTAAGCTTCCTTTTTATTTATAAGTACTAATATTAAGAATCTTAACTAACTTATTAAATAAGAAATATGCAATTGCGAAATGAATGTTTTTATGATGAATAAATTCATAGGTTATCTACTTTCAGGAACTTGGATCCAATAAATCCTCTTCTCGGCTATGAGGGATATAAATTAATCAGAATTGATTGCTGATTTCATACACACTATTATAGAAAGTAAACTGAACTTTCTCAGGAACAAACTGCATACAATATCCTTTGAAATTTCTGGGATGCTATCTCCAGTCAAGGTTAAATATAGGTCAAACAAAGCTTACCGCTTTCTAGAAGACAATTAAAGGATGAAATCTCTTACACGGTTAGTACTTTTAGTTTTTCTAACAGTTTGGTATGATTTTGAGGCAATTTACTTAATATTTTTCAATTTTTGATTTTTCTTTCTTAATTTTTGCACCTTCCACCTTCTCGTTCCAAAATCAACAACCTTCCTTTTTTTTTGTTTATTCTCTCACTTTCCCAAATTTTCTTAATGTCATTTTTAATTGACTTCTATGGATATAAAGGTTCTTTCGCATGTTCATTATATCAATGTTCCTTTATTAACTACACTTTCTTCTAATCGGTTGATTCATTTCGCGATTAATCACTGTCACTTCACTGAATGTTGGAATGAGTTACATAAATGTAATTTAACTACAATATCTATTACATTTTACATAACATGTATCAATTATAAGATTATTTATTTAAGGTTTATAAAGATATTCTATGCGTTTATTATTTATTTGTTTAACATTGCTCTATTTTTAAAATTAATTTGATTTCTTCCAAAATTATTCCTATTCAGGGTGAATTGATTTATTACATGTTATTTTCTTCAATTACAGGCTCTTCACCTTAAATTGGATTGACCTGGTTTCGAATCATCACAATATACAGGGTGATTCATTAGTGCGATAAAGTCCAATATCTTGTAAACAGTTGAAGATATTCGAATGAAATTTTGACTGATTGTAGCCAGCCTAGAGGCTCATATTTTAAAATTAGTGGCAATAGTACAGCGTGTTCCAGAACGCCGTGCTAGATCAAAGTTATATTTTTTTTAATTGGGACACCCTGTATTTTACTTCAAATTTGAATTCTGCTTGACTTCGCTATTACAATGATATAATATTGTAATGGGTTATACAGCGTATTTAAAAAGTTCTCATTCATATGCTAGATCCCATTAGGTACGGATCGTTAAGTCTTTATATTTATTTCAAATTTAAAAACGTGTTTTTTGTCATCATTTAAAATGTGATAACAAAACTTGTAAAAGTGCTGTCTTTACTACAAAACTGGTAAATATTCTTTCGATTAATTTATTGGTGTTGGGAAACAATAGGCCAGTCATTGAGTTATAGACTGTCTTCTGAGCTGAGATTTATATCTATTTAAATTATATCTATTGTTTGTGATTTTGGTATCCAGGATCACATCAATATGTCTAACCCCTCACAACCACTGCTATCAAATACCTCCACTTCCCAAACCCTTCATAATCAATCTACCACGATAAACTCTAACTCCCCAAGATCACCGGTATCTTATGCTGCGGCTACTTCAGCAAGACCTCCTCCTCCCCAAGTACCATCTCGTGATCAAGCCATCATTATGCCTTCTATCCCCAACACTGTACTATTCGATTACATCAAAGCTATAGGTAACATTGTTTCTCCCAAAAACGTTCATTTCGCTTCCAGAATCTCTCATGGCCGCATATGTATATATTTATCATCTACCACTCAAGTCGATGAGCTTCTAAAATCACATCAAAACATCTTAGTTAATTCCAATGTAATTCCTATTCGTCGCCTTATTTCCCCCACTAAAAGAATCCTTATTTCCAATGTCAGCCCATCCATTCCTCACCCCGTTATTGAAAAAGCCCTTCTCGACCTTGGTTTAACACTAACTTCTCCTATTTCATACGTCAAATGTGGCTCGCCTGATGACGAATACGCACATGTCCTCAGCTTCCGACGTGTAACCTACGTTCTGCCCACCAGTGATGATTTCTCACTTCAAACGTCGATTCTTGTTACGCATGAAAATACATCACACAGAATATTTATTTCTACAGATAAAATTGAATGCTTTCTTTGTAAACAGGCTGGACACACAGCTGAATCTTGCCCCAACTCTTCCCACGACCTTCCTCCCCTGTTAAACACACCTGTCACTCATGAACCTTCCTCTTCAGCTGTCCCTGCTACTACTGATACCACTTCAGACAACCCTAAATTAACTTCTGAAGTACCAGTCGCTCCCTCCTCTCCTATACCTGGCGAAAAACGTCCCCGCTCAAGAAACAGCATTCCTGACTCTCCACAATCTTCATCACCATCCAACACTCCTCTCGATAATACCAATCCTATGCCTCCTCCAGATTTCACAATACCTAATCCGAAAAAACCTGCCAAAAAAAGAACCAAAAAATCTAAACTTGCTGACGATGATTGTCGCAGTCTAAGCCCCGAATCCCGTTCTATCATACAGAATCTCCATGACGAGTCTCCAGAGTCCTTTTCCCTTAGTAGCACCCAGCTTATTGCGTTCCTCGAAAATACTTATCGAGTCAGTGACCCTCTACCTGAAGCCAATAAATTTATCTCCGATACTGCCGCCCTACTGGAAGATTTATCTTTAGTGTATTCTAATGTCAACGAAAGATCCTTGAAAAATCGCATTACTCGTCTGACCAACAAAATCAAACTTAAACTTCACCCCGAGCAAAACATTCATCCTCGGGAACCTTTTTCGGATGACAGTAGCTTCTCTGATTCCTCTGTACTATCTCAGTAATAGCCTCATTATCTTTCCTTTAATTAATACTATTCTCTCTAATACAATGGAACTGCGATGGATTTTATCCTCGCCTTGAAAGAATTCAGAAAATCATCTCTCTCCATACCCCTGACTTCCTCTGTCTCCAGGAAACCAATTTTAAAATCAATCATCAGCGTAACCTAAGAAACTTTGAAGGATATCATTACATCCGTACCAACTGTGTGAGAGCTAGTGGTGGTTCTTCTATATTTGTATCTAGCGACATATACTCATCTCATCTCCCTCTAACCACCAATTTGGAGGCAATTGCTGTCACCGCTTGGTGCCCTAATAAGCTAACCATTTGTAGCATTTACATTCCTCCTGACATCCCTCTAAATGAAGAAGACCTAACCGACCTAATCTTTCAGCTCCCCCACCCTTACATCCTTGTTGGTGACTTTAATGCACACCACACCTTATGGGGCTCCACCCGTAATTGCTCTCGAGGCAAAGCTGTAGAAAACGTAATAAACTCCTCCGGAACCTGCTTGTTGAATACAGGACACAAGACTCACTTTAACATATCCTCCGGCTCCTTCTCTGCCCTTGACCTCAGCTTATGTGACCCCAAAACTGCACTTTCCCTTACTTGGCAAGTTTCCGATGATCTTCATGATAGCAACCACTTTCCCATTATTATATCTAATCATTATATTAAAGAATCTATCTCTAGAAGCTTCTGGCACTTACAAAATGCAAACTGGCCTGAGTTTACTTCTCTTTCTCAAACTTATTTATCCTCAATAACCATTTCTACAAATATAAATGACACTCTAAAAATTTTTACTGATGGCATACTTGCTGCTGCCGACGCTCACATAGGTAAAACAATCACTTCCTCGGCACATAAAGCTGTGCCTTGGTGGAATTCAGCTTGCGAAAATGCCATCCGCGAGTCCAAACACGCTCTTAACAGGTTTCGACGATATAGATCACAAGAAAACCTTCTCCTACACAAAAATCTAAAAGCTAAAGCAAAGTACATAATCAAGCAAAGCAAAAAATCCTCTTGGCAAAACTATACCTCCTCTTTGGATCATAATACAAATCCCAGTCAAGTCTGGAAAAAAATTGCTCAAATTCAAGGCAAGAAAACCAACACCAAAATTCCCTCCTTAATACTTAATGATACTGTTATCTCCGAAAACCAAGCAATTGCCGACTCCCTCGCTCAAGTCTTTGAAGACAAATTTAATAAACGTATCCCCATCTCCATCTCCCCCAATTCACATATTCAGCCTTCCTCCTCTCTTCAGTCAAATCCTCGTGATATTGCGTCTATCAACTCCCCTTTTAACCTAAACGAACTGAAATCTGCATTGTCCACATGTAGAAATTCAGCTGCCGGCCCTGATGAGATCCCTTACATCTTTCTCAAAAAACTTTCCAATCCATCTCTCTCTAAGCTTCTCGATATCTACAACCTTATCTGGAATACTCATCTGTTCCCTGACGCATGGCGCAAATCTATAATCATTCCAATAAAGAAAGCAGATCAATTCACCTTATCGTCTAATTCCTTCCGACCGATCTCACTCACTTGCACAACCTGCAAGCTCCTGGAGAAAATGATCAACAGAAGACTCCTTTGGTTCCTTGAAAAGTACAAAATCATTCCTAATGCCCAATCCGGCTTCCGGCGACATCGATCCACTCGCGACAACCTTGTTCTTCTCCAAACACACATTTCTACAGCAATAAATAATCACCAAGACGTCGTTGCAGCCATCTTTGACATCGAAGGTGCCTTTGACTCGATATCTAGGATTGCAATTCTAGATAAACTTTCCCAATACAATCTCCATGGTAACATTCTATCGTTCATCAATAATTTTCTAAATTGTAGAACATTCAGAGTTTCTGCTAATGGTAAACTCTCCTTACCTCACCCACAAAATGCTGGAGTCCCTCAAGGATCAGTATTAAGCTCTACCCTATTCATCCTCACAATAAACGAACTCTGTGACAATTTTCCTGCACCCATAAAACACGTACAATATGCTGATGACCTAATTGTGTATTGCCATGGTAAATCGATCTCAGCAACTTGCAAACTCCTTCAAACCGCAGTAAACCTTCTACAAGATAGATCTACTCACTTTGGATTATCCTTATCCCAAAACAAATCCAAAATAATCAAGTTTTCAAGAAGAACATCTTCTCCTTTACCTCACATTTTCTTTAATAACATACCCCTGCCCATTGCGAACCAATGTAAAATTCTTGGAATAACCTTCGACTCCCGACTTAACTGGAAACACCATATCCATGAACTCAAAGACATCTGTATAAAAAGACTAAATATACTTAAAACCCTCAGTCACTTTCACTGGAGTTCCGACGAAATCGTATTATTAAGAGTATACAGAGCTCTCATCCGCTCAAAGCTTGATTATGGCTGCTTTATTTACATGTCTGCCACCAAATCTGTCACTGATTCACTGAACTCTGTACACAATACCGCTCTTCGTCTCTGCCTTGGTGCCTTTCGCTCTAGCCCTGCTGATAGTCTCCACATTGAAGCTAATGAGCTACCCCTACCCCTAAGACGCCAATCACTACTCCTCTCATATGCTGCCTCAGTATCCTCCAATCCTCTCAATCCTGTTCACTCGCTTTTCACTACGACTAATCCCCCTACTTACCCTCGAACAATTATAAAATCTATCCCCCAAATACTCAATCCTTTACTCAAAGATACCGACCTTTCTCTGACCTCCCCGCTCCCTCTACCTTCTTCTCCACCTTGGACCAAAAATATCCCTACAATCGATACCTCACTTACCATTTATAATAAGCATGAATCTCCCACTGCACTTATAAAGAAAGCATTCCTAGAATTACTGCAAAAAAAACCTTATGATTTAATACTCTACACAGACGCTTCCAAAACTGACTCCGGTGTTGGTTGTGCAGTTTCCACGAAGCATGAACTCATAAGCTCCTTAACCCTACCTATAGTGTGTAGCGTTCACACAGGCGAGCTACAAAGCATTTTTCAAGCTTTCAAAAGCATCCACCTACCCCACAAAAATATTGCAATATGCACAGACTCCCTTTCCTCCATTCAGTCAATCAAGTCAATCTTCACTGACCACCCCATTGTCCAGAATATACACGACATCTATCAAACTCTCGTTGCTCAAAATATAACAGTCTCTCTCATCTGGCTTCCATCTCACATCGGCATTGATGGTAACGAAACTGCGGACCGCCACGCGAAAGATGCTACCACTAATAACGACTCAACACACATTGTCCAACTCGCAACCGACCTGAAGATCCACTTCAAAAACGCTACACAAGATTCTTGGCGACACCTGTGGCGCAATAGTACGACAGCACTTCATGATATCCATCCATCCACTTCTCCTCTCTCCCTGAACTTCTTAACCCGGAGAGAGGCTACTACAATCAGAAGAATCCGAATCAGTCATACCAAACTCTCACACGGATATTTGATGTCTTCAGGAAATCGTCCCGTTTGCCATAGCTGTAACGATATTGTGACCGTTAAGCACATACTGACTGACTGCAAACAATATGCTGCTATATACAAACAACTTGATCTTAGGCCCAACCTCAAGGAAATGCTTCACTGCCCTACCGAAATCAAGAAAGTCTTACAGTTCCTGAAAGCTACCAACCTATACTGTAAAATCTAATTTAAATATTTGTAAAAATTATGTAAATATTTGTATTTATTTTTTCTGTGCCAATGACCAGCGCTGTCGAGGCACGTTAAGCAAAAATAAAAAAAAAAAAAAAAAAGTTCTGACCAATTGTTCTTGTAAATCGTAATGACTTCAACGCCCTGTATACTTTAAACTGCACAATTTAAAATTAATATTTTATAGCCATACGTCTATGATAGTCGTCTAGTACTATTATTCAATCGAACTGATTCGATATCTAAGAAACCGTATACAGGGCGAGCCCAAACTCGAATACATTGGTTTCACAATTTTTTCAAATGGATCAACCTGTATTTTATATCGGTAAATGGAAGTTACTTTACTATACTTCAAAATTTATTGTGTATTCCCTATACCCAAACTGAATGGTTTATATATAATATTATATCATTGTAATAGAGAAGTCAATCAGAATTCAAATTTGAAGTAAAATACAGGGTGTCCCATTAAAAAAAATATAACTTTGATCTTACACGGCGTTCTGGAACACGCTGTACTATTGCCACTAATTTTAAAATATGAGCTTCTAGGCTGGCTACAATCAGTCAAAACTTCATTTAAATATCTTCAACCATTTACAAGATATTGGACTTTATCGCACTAATGAATCACCCTGTATATGGATAGAACAAAAAAGATATGATACTACAAATATTATAGCTTAGATATTATTAAAATAAAGTAGATAAACATCAGGCATAGCAATGAATGCAATGATATTAGTTCGTTCACGTCACGGTAAATGGGGCTATTTATTTAAAGATAAATTTGGGTATCCTGTTTTAGCAACCATCCTGTTTAACAAACCATGCCCTATACTTTTGTATATATATATTGAAGATTGAAAAACTCCACTCTGTTCAGATTTAATTTGCGCCTGATGTAAACAAAATAAATGTTTAACGCAAAATTTCACTTAAGCTTTAGTCGCACTTATATTAAGCCGGTTCTAAGTATACAGAAATAAATGTGTCGTATACTTTTACAGAACAATAATTCACTGAAATTCACAGTAATTTTTGCTGATAACATTTATTTATGTATGTATCCGATTTTGGCACAGAATTCTTGAACACAAAGTAGTAAAGAGATTCCGGATAAGATAATCGATAACATGGATAGTTTAAAGCTTCTCTCGTGGTCTTAATCAATTACCACTGATTGAACCCAATTGCTGCAGGTCAGCACTAAAACGGAAAGCGACCGAGAGGATCGCATTGGCTAGCAATCCGGTTAGCCTTAACCGTTAGTCGTTAACGGCAAACGTTCAATGCAGCCTTTATGCTATGCTACTCGACGAGAGATCTACTAATTGAAAATTTTAGTTTAGACAGAAATACAATAAGTAGATACGCTAGAGATAGAGAGAAGTCGGTCAAATGTTCAACGGTTTGAAAAGGATTGATGGTCCGTTTTCATCAGCTCAATCTTTAGAGAGAGCGGGTCTTATTATTGTCGATCTAATTGCAGCTCTTCCAGTTGATAACTTTTTGATGTTTGTTTTTGTTCGTTTACGGTTACAATTTTTTGTTTTGTAGTTTCTGATTTCAAAGTTTTTATTAATTGGGTCCAATTTTAGGAGAATAGTTTATATTTCTGGAATTCACATTCAAATTACAGTGCAGAGGTATATGATAACAGCGTTGCCAATTCTACTTACAAGTTGGATTCTATCGGATTATAAAATGATATAGTTTGCACTGATATATGCAGAATCAATGGGTCACAAAGTATTCTGTTCTTCGCCTTATAACTGCCAATAAAATGGCATTTAAAGTTGAGGAAATTATTAAAACTAATGGATTTTCCAATGAGGTACTTCGGACTTGCAATGAAACATTTAAAGAAATTAACAAAAACAATCGGAAATAGTATAATATCATGGAACATTGCGACAAACTAATTTTGAAATATGAAAGCGACACCTACCATCGCTTTTGAGCCATCTGTGTACCATTGAATGGCATTCTTTCCAAGTCTGGTAATGGTTTTTGGATCCCATTTCTTTTTGCTGCTTAATTCTTCTTAGTTTTAGTTCTTCAATAAATTTTATTTGTTAGTTTCACAAAATTTTTTTTAAAAATGTCTTGTTATTTAAAGGAGGTGGAAAAATCATGTGTATAACATGGGGGTAAAGTGCCTACATCTTACATGGCGTTGCTTCATCAATAATTTATAAATATAGTGGATTTCAATTTAAAGTTGTCTCATTTATAAAAGCTCCTTTTCACACATGGTTTCCTCAAATTTTAGATACTAAATGTAATATTTGGATATTTGCCGAGATTGTTTCAGACACGATGTAAAATAATGGAGACAATGTTTTTGACGGTACTTAGCATTCCTTTTGATTTCGACAAAAAAAATCAAGATATGTGGAGATGGTCAGACAGTCTGATACTGATGGCGCCACTAAACAATTGTGTTCAACTACCGAAAAATGAACATTTACCATAATCTCAGTAATCCTTAGTCTACAACTTCCTATTACCTGCAAAATTGGAGTTAAAACAGAACCAATTCTTCTACTAGCGGCTTCTAACTTTAGAAATACACATTATTTGTTCTCGTCAGATGAGCCAAAATAAACGTATCGGATCAAAACTGCATAGAAGTAGATACAAATAATTTTAAAAGGTTTATTTTTAATAACAAAATTATTTATTTTTTAAGATATATATACAGATATGTTTCTGGTCTATTTATCGTCCTCCCAAGAGAGGAGAAGTGCCACTTTTTATCCAAACTGGGGAGTAAAATCAATTTTCAATGGTGGTACTAGAAAAAAGGATTTTTTTAATTTTGTACGCATGTATGTATATAAATTTAAAAGATCTATTGTTCTGAGTTCATGAGTAAATTCCTAAGAGACCTTTTTCATCAAACAAATTTAGTCGATTAGTTTATTTGGTGAATGATATTTCAGGTCTAAGGGCCAGAGAGAGACCCTGCTAAACACCATGTACCTGATTCGACCTGCATTGGTGCAGAAGCTAGTTATATGCTCTGCTATTTCTACATATTCCAGCCAAAGACGACAAGTCGTTGGACACCGTAGGTCATTGCTTGCTACTGCCTAGCATTTGTTTGGATAGATTTTTCGAAGGATTCGAAGCCTTCGAATGAACCAATCTTGGTAAATTATGCCAGAAGTCTACAGCTCTTCTTGCTGTCCAGGTATTAAATTATTGTTTGACAAAACGTATTGCGATACCAAATTCAGGTTCTGGTCTGATAAAAACATGTGGAGCACTCCCCTTCTTATTGCCATCCATGTCCGAGTAACCAGGGAGCCTAGGATGTCCCATTCCAGTTGTTCCTGACTCCACAGTAAGGTGGCAATGCTGCTCTCGCCTAGTTCATTGAGTTTTCCTAGGCATTCCCATACCATTTTAGAACTGATATGATGATTATCTTTTACCTTCTATATATTTTTTTATTTTATTTATTTTCACTTTAATTTTGGCAGAAGCATAAATACCCTTTTTCGATACTTCTATGGTATTGAGTAGAACAAGTAAATTATTTCGGTTGGTTAAATCCTATTTGTAACGTTAGACCAATTTACTTTCGGGGGTTCTTTTACGAACCTATCGCGATTTTTCTAAAATAATAAATATGACGTGCCATCGAACCGAAAATTTTCTATACCAAAAATATGATTCCGAGCCCATTTTTAGGTATATCGCAACATCTGCTGGTTATTTGTCTTTTCACTTTTGTCATTTTTATAATGGAAATTACAATGGGTTTAAGTGGAAACGGAAACAGTGGCAGTGGACATTTATTAATTTCATCGTTTAATCCTTTAATGGTCTTTGTTGCTGGTAGTTAAAGGAAGATTTGTATTTTGGTGTTTCCGGGATTTAGAAGGGCAGACGTGAGCACATTTTTATCCTTAGGTGATTCTAAACTAAATTCGGAAATGTATTTATAATCTAGTGAGTGATGTTATCTTCAATGATTCAATAAATTAAAGAATTATTCGACATAGCCTCTACCACCCATGTAGCACAATAAAAATTGGATCTAATTGATTTTTAAGACAGTTATCCATTGCACTTAATAGTATATTATTTGATATTATACACCAATATGGTAAAGACTATTATTATTGACCGAGCACCAAGATTATTTCGCGAGTGGCTTTGCCCCCAGTGGAATAAGGTGCGAGATTTAAAATGTCTTCAACACCATGGTGTATATACAATTTTTTTACAACTCTTATATGACTGTTTTATAATCATTTATACAGCTACTATAAAATGATTTAATAAGTGTGTCATGTAGTCACATCTATAAAATGGGATTGAAGCGGCACTATGAAGGTCTTACAAAATGGTTGTATAATGCAATATATTTTTTATAATGCTGTTATTTCGAGCACAATGGAAACATTTTGTCATCTAGCAGTATATAAGAGCATTTCATTTTTTAGTGAAGAATATCAAAACCAAATTATATTTCAAATTGAACGTGCATCCCACATTTCATTTGTAGAAATGGAGACTTATCAAAACGACTTGGTCCGCTTGGGCGGACATCGATAGTAAAATAATAATTTCATTTGGATGGTTTAATAGCACAAATTTTGATGCGACGCAAATTTTACTGATAGATTATAGGTATAGGTACAGTACCAGCGTGGTTCAAACAGAACTGGCTGGTATCTCAATTGCCTCAAAAGAACTAACCAGAAGAGGAATTTCTGGCAAAACCATAATAATCTGCACTGATAGTAGACAAGCCCTATTAGCCTTGAACAGACAACGTGTTATATCGAGGCTAGTACTAGAGTGCCACCAAGATTTAGCTGACGTCTCGGCAGATAACAACATTATCCTGAGGTGGGTTAAAGGGCACGACAGGAGTGAAGGAAATCGCATTGCTGATTCTTCAGCCAGGGAAGCCGCTGGACTAAAAATTCTAGGACCCAGTGACACGACTTCGACAGTTGCGGAACTAGCCAAACGTTACACCCATGCTCAATCCCTTAAGAGGTGGGATGGAATCAAAGGATGCAGTTTTGCCAGGATCACCCTGGGCGACCCTCGGAAGCTGGAGCCGAAGAAATATTTGGCGATGACCAGGAAAAACCTACGTTTAACAGTAGGATTTCTGACTGGTCACTGTCAACTAAGTAAACACCTCCATACTATGGGGCTAGTGGACACACCTCTATGCAGGATGTGTGAACAGGAAGATGAAACTGTCAGGCATGTCTTATGCGAGTGTCCGGAGTTATCGTCAATAAGAGAGTGTGTGTTCGGTGAGTCTTGGCCTACACCTGCCGATATAAAGGAGATGTCTCCCAGTGACCTGTCCACCTTCCTGAGGACAGGATGGACAATGACCTAGGAGGACAACTCCTCGGGAGGAGGTGGCCTAAGTGCTGTGAGCCTACACATTCACCCTCCCTCCTCTACAGATACAGATAGGTATATATTTGGCAAGAAAATGAAGCGCTTCAATTCTGGTTAAGTTTCAAGTAGATATTTAAAAATAATAATAAAATAGAATATCCTGAAATACTTTTTTTATGACTTCAATAGTTTATCACTTCATATGGATATTCTTTCACAATATTATCCTCTAAATAATGATAAAGTCACATTTTTCAATATATTGCTCATAATGGCGGCGAAAGCGGTACAAGAATTGCTTATTTAAACATGACGATTTATAAAGCAACAATTTTATCCCAAAGAAATGCCTTGAACAATATTTTATTCACAAATGGAACGGTATACGATAACTGTTTTATAACGAAGAATATTTAGGCACTATACAACTGAAAAGTGTTTTATAATGCAACGCAATTGAATGCTATACAATATTTATTTTACAACATTATACAGCTTCAATAAGACAAGTTTAAGTAACTATTTTATAATGTTGTAGCTGTTAGTTATATAGTATATTATAGAACTCTTATACAATAGGTATAAAAATCTTATAAAATGATATTTTAGATATTGTATAAACTGGCTTATAAGGTGTTATATCATTTTAAAAGAAATGATCGTATAATGCATTATAGCATATATTGTATATTCTTTAAAAAACAAAATTATCGCAACAAAAGGCTAAATAGGAATAAAAAGGTCTCAAAACAACGCTTTTCGACTATTATACAATAATTCAGTCCTCTTAGAATTCCATTTTGCTAGTTGGTAAATAATAAATTATATATTTTTATTAAAGCTCAATCACGGAGCATCCAGGATTCGTAGATTAGATTAGAATTGGAGTGGATCTTTGTATTATCCCACTGCGACTTTTGCAGATCTATCCTCCCTTGCGTAGCTTTCTGTCCCTCCAGGATTGGTAGCTCCTGGACTATAACACCATGTGGCTTACTCTCTTCGTTTAACACTGTCGCTTCCCAGAGATTATAAATTCAGGAGATAAAATAAAAGGTATTAAATAATAAAAAATTAAATAACAAAAAAGTAGCTTGGAAATGACATTTTTTAAATTTAAAAAACAAATCGGATCAAATTGTTTTTGGTCTTTTTTAGTTCGAAATAATTCGCTGTTGTCGATAAGTGAAAAAAAGCAAAAATGACAGACTAATAAAACTTTTACCGAGTCCATCAGCACAAAGAAAACGACAAATAATTCTCATTGGAGTAACAACATAGCAGGCACATAAATTCAGCCGCGGTTATAAAACAAGCAGGACCATCATTTTATTCGGTGTAATGCGTAGGAAAAAGGCAGACCATTCATTTATTTTGTCAACATCGGTGATTTAGTTAGAGGCGCAGCCCGCTCAGCGCGCACATCAAGAGTCTATTAGGGTTTTTATGTCTCCAGTCGCCCAACGCTATCACTGGTCATTCGTACGCTTCTTCCGGCGAACAAAAATGTTTATGGTGCACTTGCAGGACTATTAGGAAAAGGTAGTAAATACTGCGAGGCTCTATTAACTCTAACTACCGCAGTGATCACCCTTGAGGGAGAGGGTGTAGCCCGGCGACATGTGAGATAATAGGGGTGGAAAATAACCTCGTTGGAGTTATAATAGGTGACAAACTTTCGTTTTATCAGAGGAGAGTGGTTCTGATTTTAAAACTGGGGACGAAGAGATGCGGATTGAAAGCGACAGGTTTTATTAAAGAGAAAATTAGAAAATGGTATTAGAGATTATTTGATGTGATGCTGAGAATGTGAGTAGCTTGTATTTTATATTTGAGGCTCACAAAATGTCGCTATACAACCAGGATTTTTTGCGTCATTTCATTAGCAATCTGGAATATACAGTGTGTCCACGGATAGAGAGACAATTTTATTTATATTTTTGTCTATTTTACACTCCATTTTATGAAAAATACGATGAAATCTTGCACCAAATTTGATGAAATAAACATACGAAGAAGGTTCCTTTGTTGTTCTAGAGCGCAAAGCAACAATTCTCCGCATTTGTCGACCGTAGAAAAAATTATGTTTTTCGAGCGCAAAGAAAAAAATTACTTCACTGTTACTGTTACTCTACGCTCTAAATCCACAAATGAATATTTTAAAACTTTCTACACAGGGACGTATATAAGGGAGGGGGGTTTGGGGGTTCAAACCCTCCCATTAGAAAATACAATAAGGGTACAATAATTTTTTATTAGCATACTGCGGCAATATGAGTATTCATCGGGATGTGGCAATAGAAATAGATTCCTCAACAATTGTGAATAATTTAGCTGAAGAGGTTAAATTTACTTTTGTGAGATTGATTTTCTGTTTTAATAAAAGCTTCAATTTCCAATCATCTATCACTTTTTAAAATAGGTGCTCCCCAATTAATATACAGGTAACATCTCGGCTGGTATGGGAATGCGGCGAAAAACTTAGAAGAGTGGCGACTTGGAACAGTGTAACATTGGATGGGTCCCAGGTCACAAAGGAATCGCTGGCAATGAAAAAGCTGACGAACTTGCAAGAGCAGGATCGTCAACACTGGTGAACGGATCCGAATCATCTGTGGGCATCCCCATAAAGGAACTTTCATTAGATATTTGGGAAGAGCCATTATCAGTTCTGAAATGGTATGGAAATGCCTAGGAAAAGTTTATAAACCAGGTGGATTCCAGGACATTCTGGAATAGAAGGAAGTAAAATAGCAGATAAATTAGCAAAGAGAGTGGCCCAAACATTTTTCTGGTGGCCGGAAATTTTTTGGTCAAAGAAATATTGTCACCGCCGGAAAGAAAATAAGGTCTGGACAATGCATTGCAAAGATTTTTTCAGAGTTGAGAAAAAACAGGGAAATATGGAGGCGCAGATGAATGAACTAACACACAGGATCGCAGGTCTCTTTTTGTATGAAACTAATTGAAAAGTGGTACTTAGTCGAAAAGAAGTTTTGACTGATTACTGCCTTTAAAATATTTTAAAGAAATTATTTAAAAACTTCAAAAGGGTTTTCATTATTTATATGCATTATTTACGATGAACAAACTTAAGTTAAAGTATAAAAAATATCAAAGCTGATAAAACAGGAATGTATTAAGACAAATGACTTCATTTGAGAACATTAAGGGTATCCCTAAAAGGCGAAAATTCTGTTTATATGTTCTTCTTTATGTTAACAAATGACGACAAAATGAATTATAATTAGAAGCATTTTCTAATTAGGTGTTGAGTGGAATAGGCGTTCTCTGGCACTCCCGCAGCTTCTCTTTCTCTTATTACATCCCTCTTTCCTTCATTTTAAGTGAAATATCCCTTAATTCGTTCTTTGCGCTTTAACTTCTCCTTAGGCTCAATTTGGCTTCTTGATGTTGACAGAGGCGCGTTGGATTTTTAAAAAGAAAGATTAGAAGGAGAATGAGTCAGTAACGGGGTATGTAGATGGGATATGGAATGTGCATTTCAAATTAACTTACAAAAATTAACAATAATTTCGTGGCCTCTAGTTATTATTTCTGTCGGAATTTCTTTCCTAAGTGATATCCGATACTTTACATAATATGTATAAAAATATTGAAATTAAATTGAAAATGACTCCTCACTTCTAGCTAAACAGGCTTAATTCAAAATTATTATTTATTTTTTATTAGAATTTAAGTGCCTCGACAACTATGGCCATTGGCACTGTACAAAAGACAAAAAGACATATTATGAATACATACACTATCTTAAAACATAAAACATGTAAAATACTCGGTAAAATATCAATCTAGTTTATATTTTGTGGTAGAGGTTAGTTGATTTGAGGAATTTAAATGTCTATGAGATTTCAGCAGTGCAGATTAAAAGCTCTCTCAGGTTTGGTGTTAGGTCCAGGCGCTTGTATGTAATGGTGTATTCCTGGCAGTCTGTGAGAATATGTTTGACAGTTAAAGCACTATTGCAGTGACGGCAGACGGGAAGATTTTCAGAAGACATCAAGTAACCATGTGTGTATCTGGTATGGTTGATCCGCAATCGTCTAATGACAGCAGCTTCTCTCCTGGTTAGGAAATCGAGGGAGAGACAGCCGATTAATGGTTGTATGTCGTAAAGGGCTGTTTTGTTGTTGTGCCAAAAATTTTGCCAGCACTCCTTGACGGACTTTTTGAATAATAGTTTTATGTCATCTGGGAGCTGGAACGTTGTTGTGGTGATGGAAAAAGAGGCTTCTTTAGCATGGTGGTCAGCGTTTTCATTGCCAGTAATTCCAATGTGAGATGAGAGCCAGATAAGACAGACTGTTACACCACGAGCTGAGAGAGTTTGATAGATGTCATGGATGTTTTGAACTATTAGATGGTCAGTAAAGATGGTATTTTGAGGCGTCTGTGTAGAGAACTACATCATATGGTGTTTTTTCTAATATTTCCAAAAATGCTTTTTTTATAAGTATGTTGGGCGATTCATGTTTATTGAACTTGGTAAGGGAGGTATTGAATAGAGGAAGTTATTTAGTCCAAGGAGGGATATGAGGTTGGGGGAGCGGAGTGGTCATTGAAAGGTCGGTATTCTCAAGTAATGGGAGAAGAAGATGGGCAATAGATTTTACGCTACGTTTGGAAGTAGTGTTGGAGGGATGATGTTGAGACATTGATGTGAACAGGGTTAGAAGGGTTAGAAGATGTTGATGCAGCGTATGAAAGGAGGAGGAATTGACGTCTTAGGAACAGGGGTGGCTCATTTGCTTCACAGTATAGACTAGCAGCTGGACTAGAACGGAAAGCACCGAGAGAGAGTCGAAGGGCTGTATTGTGAATAAAGTTCAGTGAGTCGATGGTGGATTTGGAGGCTGACATGTAAATATAGCTGCCGTAGTCTAGTTTAGAAGGGATGAGGGATCTGTAAACTCTTAATAAGGTATTTTCGTCGGATCCCCAGTGATAGTGGCAGAGAGCTTTGATGATATTAAGTCTTTTAAGACAAATGCCTTTGAGTGTGTTGATATGAAGTTTCCAATTAAGCCGAGAGTCGAAAGTTAATCCAAGAATTTTGCAATGATTAACAGCAGGTAACAGGGAGTTATTAAAGAGGATTAGCGGTGTACCGGATGGGGATCTTCTGCTAAACTTTATAACTTTCGATTTACCTGGAGATAAGGAGAGATGTAGGTTAACATTAAATAGGTTCGTTTCGAAAATATTCAACTCGATATGAGTTGATTGTACTAATATTGCTACAAAGTTGTATTTTTTATCAAATCCCCCGCCTCTGCATTACCAGCGGGCGATAATCTGGCGGCGACGGAAACTCTTGTAATTACCGCGACATAAACACTGTTTAGAAGATGAGCTACATTAATTCATTAATTAGGATTCGTTGCCCCGTTGTCAGACGATGAATCTCAGAAATCTGATGATGACTATTAGTGCCAGAGCAAAATTTACTGACTTTTATATCCGTCTCTTTCTCTAGAAATCTCTAGAAATTAAAAGATCTCTTCGAGATGAATTAGACGTTTGACAAGTGACGTTTATTTCTCCCTAGGTGGATTGGAAACGTTGTAAGATGTTGGTTAACGGTCTAATTGTTTTAGTTATTTGGTTTTCTCACTTTCAAATGATCTAAATTTCTCAAACATCTCCGAAGGAAAAGCATAGATTGTTGTTGTGGCAAAATAACCTTACATCAACCAAAACTGTAACGACTTACTAGCAAAGAATTAACAGCGGATGTTGCACCTTGAATTATTGCCTGTATCCTTTTTGGCATGCCTATAGGTTAGGTGTGTGATGAGTGGGTCTATGAGGCCCTCCACTGCGACTAAGCAAGAGTCTATTGTGACTCAAGGCTTGCCTATAACCAAGTGGCAAATTTCCGCTGGAGGGAAAAGTTTCCATTCCTCCAAATAAGCTTCTAGCTTTAACTGATTTAAAGTTGAAGGGTCATGAACAAGACTTCTCATCCTTCGCCAAAGATGCTCTATGGGGTTCACTCCATAACCACTCAATAACAGAAATATTTATCTCGTGTGAGTAATATTGAGCTATTCTCACGTAAGTTCGGGCAATATCATGCATCAAAAGTAATTTCCATTGAAGCCAGCATAAGGAACAGCAAAATCTTGGAAAATGTCCCCCAATATCCCTATAGCAGCAGTCTCAGAAAGATGTACAATTCTGTTGGTGCCGGCCTACGCCATAAGTGATCCACCTGAAGGCTGAAGGTAAATTCTGCAAAACAGTCATGTGATTCTCGCTATGCTCTCTCACAACCATCTGGAGATCGCAGAATAAATCTGGTCTCTTCTGGGAAATTGAAGTAGCGCAATAAGATGAGGTCTAAAATATGGGCCTGGGGTCTGGGTCATTGGCAGGTCTACGAATAGCAGCGTTGTGTCAATGGTCATGGTTAAGCCCTTGACAAGCGCTAGTTCTACGTTGTGAACCAGTTCCAGGTTATCTAATGTCTGTTCCAGTATAAAAATTCAAAGCACATTGCTATTGGATACATTATACTGTTCTCTACATCTTGAAGCCGGCGAAGGGAAGGCTCCTTTAAAAAAAAGGCAATACAAGTTTAACACGTTCTTCGATCTGGAAGATTTTTCAAAATAATGAAATCAACAGTGTTGTTCATATGGGCTCCTGGCTATCCCCACATATTTGCATTGGTCGATAAATATCGATAAAGAGGGGAAAACCGAAAGAGAAGTGGATAGAAGCAGTAGTAAAGGACCTAGAGATGTTGAACATACGCAGACGGGAAGAGATGGCAAAACATAAAAGAGAATGGAGTAGAATAGCCAATCAAGCCTTAGATCTTCATGGTCTGTAGAGATACATATTGACACAAATAAAACATGATTCAAATCCAAAGCATATATAAAACATACATATATATTGAGAGCCACGGGAGAGCTGTAATATCAGTGCTGTTTTTTTTAGTGTAGGTGTACTTTACTCGCCCCCTTTGGAAAGCAGAAGTTATAATGTTTCAATAAAAAAACACGAAAATAAAATATTTAATTGGGCCTTTCAAGCCCAAGGCCAAAGAGATCTGCGATA
Source organism: Galerucella calmariensis (assembly GCA_910591675.1). NCBI lineage: Eukaryota > Metazoa > Arthropoda > Insecta > Coleoptera > Chrysomelidae > Galerucella > Galerucella calmariensis. Next base: position 135,526 of record CAJUYG010000454.1, read on the forward strand.
TAATAATAACTTTGTACACAAACGGTAAACAACCGAGCAACGTTTACCAGCTCTCTATTGTTCGGCAACAAAGCTCGACGCCAGACGCTACTTTGTTGCAGCTCGCTTCTGATTGGACACCGTCTTTTGTTCTCTTTACTAAAGGATTACTTACGCCTTCTAGATTCGTATAAATTTGGATGCATTTGCCGCAGCATATTATAGTTGACATGTCGTATTTGCGGGAATTACAAAAAAAAGTTATACAATATGTCTCAGTAAGTTGGAACCATATGGGAAACTTTTTTATTATTGATTTTAGGAAAAAAATGTATTCTTCATAAAAAGTTCTGCATGTTCTAAAATCAAAAATATAATCAACAGATATCAATTTTTTCCAGTCGTGTACGAGGTATGTCAAAAAATATGAATTTTACTCAAGAGTAAAGTACCTTTAAATTTGACAATATATTAAAAAAATTGATATCTGTTGATTGTATTTTAGATTTTAAGACATGCAGAACTTTTTATGAGGAATACATTTTTTTCCTAAAATTAATAATAAAAAAGTTTACCATATGGTTCCAACTTACTGAGACATATTGTATATTTGGATTATTAATAGAAAGAAATTGAAGTTTAATTTTAAGGAAATACAGGAGTATTTCCATCAAATATCCGTATCATAATCCACGTTTGAAGTTTCCAACGTTTGAGGTTTTTTTTATAAATACTACAAATTGTTGAAAGCACGTTTTGGTTATGTATATATCTAGAAATCCATATTCAGAGAACCTGACGAATAAAAGTGATTGCCTGCCAAAAAGTCTGTCTGCATAACCAGTGCGGTGCCAGATATAAGCGATTGAACATTTTAACTTAGGTGCCTATTCTGTAACTTGTCGTTATGCAACGACGTCGTTACGGTAACGAATATTATGTTAACGATAATTTTCCGAGTTAGATTCTGTAATAATGTCGTTACGTTAAAATCTAGGGACAAAACATAACGATAATATTTTCACAATTTTATAAAGGTTGGTATAATTTTTGACATATGTAGCTGTTTTGTTAGGTTAGGAAAGGATTTTTGATTGACATTCACGTAACTTTTATTAAGCAAAAGGACAAAGTTAAAAGTCGGTCCATTAAGACAACAAGGTCACAATATATAATGTATTTGGATGAATTGAGTACAAATGAAGCCTTCAGGGACAACAAATTGATCGGCTAACGTTAGATTGTGATGACCCATTTAAATAATCTACACCCACAAATTTTTGATAACTCCCATGAGCTAAGAAATGAATGGTTGTGAAAAACCTAACTATGGGAGGTGTTCTAGTATTACGACTACCATGATTCAAATAAGGCAACAAGTCCTGGAATAATTCATAAGCAGCTTCACTGTTTACTCGATACATCAGCTGGAACACTTTCTCAGGCAACTCAAAGGGGTTCCTTCGGTCTCTTAAGACACGAAAATTATTCCTTCGTGTCTCTCTAAAAATATTACATGTGTATAGTTTAGATTATTTTTCAACCCTTATATGAATTTACCTTCTATAACATAACATTCTCAAATATATATTTGACATGCTACAAATTTGTATGAAAACAAATAAATCAAATGACAAATGACATAGAAGCTCTAGCGTAATGTGTGACATGGTTGCCAGCTGTAAACGATTACGTGAGAATCATGATATTTTTAAAATATTAATCAATTATTGCATTCGAATTTCATCTTAGAAAGTATTGGATGGGAGGAATCTATTCAAGAAGAGGAAAAAAATATAATAATTGGATTCACCCTTCCCCTTCTAGAATAACTTAATGTGGATTACAAATAATTGGAGGCATTTGCCTTCCCCTCAAGATATTCAAGAAGGGGAAGGGAATATAATAATTGGATTCTCCCTTCCCCTTCTTGAATAACTTAATGTGGATTACAAAGTATTGGATGTCTTTTGAAGGCAAGGCGAATGCCACAAGAAAAAGATATATGGACCCTTCTTCTTCGTTGAACGAACTGTCACTGGTGCAGTTTACACAGATATATTGAAGACTCACTTCTATCCTCAACTTGTGCAAAATGACATGATTGAGACGGTCTACTTCCAACAACATGGCGCACATCCGCGTATCAAGAGATTCTGTAAATCAAACATTTCCTAATAGATGGATAGGGAGAGCAGGTCCTATAGAATGGTCACCATACTCTCCAGATTTCTCTGTTCCCGATTCCTTCTTTTGGGGATATGTAAAAGAAAGATGTTTTAATCCTTCACCACAAAATTTAATGGAACTGAAACAAAACATAAGAAACGTAATAAAAAATATTCAACCACAAATGTTGAGAGACTCTTTTTTAAATCTTTAACTACGCTTGCATAAATGTATTGACATGAATGGTGGGCATATACAACTTTTGTATTGAAGAATTTATGTAGGTTAATCAAGCACATACCTTCATATAATTTTGTACTCATTTTTTGTATTTTGTTGTTGTTTTTAATAAATTGTTTGACCTGTTTTCAACAACATATATTGATGTCGAAAAAACCCAAGTTAACAGAGTGAAAAAAAAAATTTCTAATTCCTTAATTCGTTTAGCTTCTCGATGTCATGACTAGTTCAGAAGTTATGCACTAACAAAAATGTACGGATCGAATTACTGCAGTCAACGAATTGCAGTCTATCTTTCAAAGATAATCTGCTCCTCAAGAACACCTTGAATTGCTTTAAAACCATATATTTTTGAAAAATAGAAGCTTCATCCTATCCGACGGTACAAAAACATACAGGGTGTTTCTGATCTCCAAAAAACCAAAGTTTTTTGGAGTCTAGGGAAAGGGTGTGTTCCGAAAACGTAGTCAACAGTCGTGTTCCAAATATATTAAATATGCCTTGATAGCAAAGACATTAGTCATAAGTCGATTTCTCCTCTGATCTGCAGTATATTTATCAGATGTACCTACGCATTAAACAAAATGTAAGACTTTTTCCAATTTCGTTTCTTATTCAAACATAAGAAGATTCAGATTCACATCGACAACAAGCAAATTATGGTCATTGTTGATGGTGGAGAATTACAGATAGTCAAATTACTTTAATTATATTTATTACAATTAAATTGAAAAGAACATAATTGATAATATGTTCTGGCAATAACAATACTACAAAATTAATAGCATTGTAGAGCAATATGCAGTATTAATTTGATCATTTCCAACAGTTTTCTTTATGCTGCCGGATTAAGTTTAATAAACCACTTTTCAAATACTTCTGAGATACCTTCTTCCTTCTTTTTAACTTCCAATAATGTATATTCTACCAAACCCATTCTTTTCTATATTGTTTTATATCTTCCATGGCATGTTCTTCCGATGAACTTTGACGATTTCTTCCCAAATATGTATATAACAAATAAATGGTACCTACATTTGACTCGTCAAAAGGTGATACTGATAAATTTAATTTGATTCAAGAAAGTCTGAACATTTCTTTGAAGCTTGCAAAATTTTGTCCAGCACAGATAACATTTTTGTTCTTCGAACGACATTTTTTATTCACTCATCACAATTTTTCAAAAGTCCTGGTATTCCACCAATATTTTCTGCACTATATAATGTTCATCTTCTTCAGTATTCCCTTAATACTAGCTAAACCGTCTTTACTACTTTAAAAAAAAATGTAAAGTAATAATGTACCCACTGCTTGAGAATATTTTTGGTTTTTCATCCAATATTTACTTATTTATCTGTCAGAACTATCAAAAATGAAAACTATCAGCTGATGTCAATATTAAAAGGTGTTGTGTGAAACTGGGCTGAATCTGACTAATCAGAGGTCTACAGAATTGCCAACTTAAATTCAAATCACTCCTGGTTTTTAAATGAGGTATAGTAGTGGAAAAAGTTGTTTATACACCATGGTGGTGAAGAAATTTATATGCCTCGCACCTTATTTCACTCGGTCAATAATAATAGTCTTCACACCTTGGTGTATAATACTATTTAAATGTGGATAAAGAAGTATTTATTGATATAATTTGTCAATATACATCGTGTTTTTCACATGACTAAATACATTTTTCTCCATATTTTTGTACCTAAAAGTATGCAGTGGATGAAAAGATTCAGACATTATAGGGTTTTAAAGGAAATTTCTACACAACGCCACTGAAAATGTTTTCCATTTAAGCCTAAAATCCGCTTCATCCGAACAAGAAAAAAAAACATCGGATAAAACCTAAAAGGATAACAATGCATGAATATTGATTAGACGAATGATACGAATATGCGCTAATATGAAGGAAAAACTTTTTATTTTGTGGGGGATATCTTATAAGCCTTATAAGCATACATTTTTTTTTAACAGAAGATGCATTACTGATGTGAGAGTTGATTGAAAATTATTACATTGTAATGTAAGGTTATTCTTAGAATTACTGTTTGTAGTCATTGGAGGTTTTTCGTTTCAAATTCAACGTCAGTGCTTTCCCCACAAAGTTTCCCGAGAGTTCACTCATATTACGATATTATAAGCGAAATTTTCAACACCATCGATGACTTCCCATCAAAAATGTTTTCCCTACGTCCTTCGTTAACGAAAGGAGTAAGAAATAGTATATTATACTCCAAGGTGGTGAAGAGAATTATTGACCGAGCACCAAAATTATTTCGCGAGGGGCTATTATCCGAGCTTTATAAGGTGCGAGGTTTATGAATGTGTTCACCACCATGGTGTATACGAGTATAGTCAGCTGAAATGCAAAACCGTATAACTCCGTCTTAACAAATTTCACAGGAGACGAAAAATACTATTTTTGGTGAACTCGAGTCACTTTGTTATGTTATATTGATAAAATATGAAAGAATTAAGAGAAAATTATGTATCTCTTTGGTTTTAGGGTTTGCTAATAGATAGAGCTTTTAGCTTCTGAAACGACCCTGCACCATTTTATATGTAATTCTGGCTCTCGTACGATTTTCGATTTTTTTTTGATATTTTGTAGTTTTAATAATAACTAAGAGATCGTGATGGGTTAAAACTGTGCAGGCCCTCCGGTTTGGCGGTGGTGTCGTCTTGTAGTTGCGTCCTGAGCATAACATTTTGCTTCCTAACACTATAAATCTCGCAATAATAGCAAATGTCTTGTATGTCCGGGCTCATGAGGAGGTCTGCCACACTTCTTGTGCCATCAGAATCACAATTCTTCCAGAGGGTGCCTCCGCATTGGTCAATTTGTTAGGCCGGTGTTTTAACAGCAAGCGGAAGCAATGGAACCAAACAAAATCATCAACAATCACGTTAGGTAAGTTGGTTGGATCCATCTAACTCGCAAATTCCTCAATAGTGGGCCAATAGACTTATAGTGCTAGGAGGCAAAATTTTATGCTCAGGACGCAACTACAAGACGCCACCACAGCCAAACCGGAGGGCCTGCACAGTTTTAACCCAACACGATCTCTTAGTTTTCATTAAGACTAAAACATATAAAAAAAAATCAAATATCTTTATCTTGATAGGTAATTTCAAGCAGCAAATATGTTAAAGACAATCTCCTGGGTATACAAAATTATGTTGCACAAGTTTTTGTTGAAATACTATCCCTGAATTCCAAAAATATAAGACTTCTCAGTTGACTGGGAGACGCAATAATTGTCAACTTCAAAGCTAGTATGGAAAAAAATGTTGATATGGAGTACTGTAATTATGTACTGTAATCATGTTGACGAGTTTGTTGTTTAATTTTATTCGATAATTCCTTCGTTTTAAATCATCACAAATACATTAAGAATAATTTAATTTGTATAATAAAAGTGATAATCATAATTGATAGTTTTATTTTATTGAAGTTTAACGGTTAGTTATAATTTTAATAATATTTTAAATCAAATGTCACCTTTGGGAAAGTTTTCGAACATTTGAGGCACACCTTGATACAAAATAATATTGAAATACATTAAAATAGCATATTAAATTCACATGAAAAAAGATTAAAGATCAGTTCATCGCAAATTAGAGTTTTTTTAAAACTTATAATTCAATATAAGAAGGTATAAAAACATTACCAGAAAATGTAAAAATACATTAAATAAATTAAAATAGAGAAAAATAGACTTATTTAAAAAAGTGGTTAATCTATAGACTATTGTTTTTGCTTAATTTGCGATAATTCCATCTCTCATTTCAACTTTGCATTTTTTTTAATGATAATTGGTGGTAAATTAACATAAATCTACCTTCAATAGTTCGAAAACTTCCCAAATTATTTTCAATCTCCTAAGTAACAGGACAAAATATTATTTGCGATATTTGCAGCTTCATTGTGTTTTCAACAGGATCTGCAACAAATTTATATTTTTGAAATAAAGTACCAAACATTAAAACTACCATGACTAGACTAAAACTGACTAAATTATTCAATATAGTCCAAGCATAGGATTTTGCATTTCCCTCGAAATCAAAATTTGAACAATCATTTCGTGTGCAACACTCAAAAACTTCCAATTTGATTACAAAAGACTCGAGAGCACTCGATAACATACAAAAACCACTCGAATATAAACAAAAACAACAGAATCGTGCAGTTGTATGGACTAGATGTTATGCAATTACACACAATGGCACTTGAAAACTACCTAGAACACGCAGTAACTCGCACTCGTACATACTAACAAGCAGTTACATTCAATTAGACAAAAAAACGCTCTACTTCATTCAAATACTCTTAATCTCACTAAAAATACACAATACCAATCAAATATACATGAAAACAAGAAAAATCGTGCCATATGTTATTTACAAATACACGATTACACATGAAAACACTGAATAACATATAATTACCATCAATAAAACATAAGATAATAATAACACACAAGAACTAACAGTAACACTATATAGAACAGAATAGTACATTCAATAAGACACTCTTATAAAACCATCTGGTCTAAAGAAGGCTTACTGACTAATGCATCTTCATCTTAAGATAAACGTACGTGTCACATCATCAAACGGGAAATTAACTGAAAAGGGAACTGGATCTTTTTGTACCATTTGTAGTGGAAATTGTCTGCTTGTGATTTGAATAACTCGCAAACTAATGCTTAGAGCGCATCGGAAACATATTCTCATTTATTCAGTTAAAAAATATGTCATATTATACTCTGTCAATGTCAATAGTGAATCTCTTACCTATTTCTGCCATTTCTTGTGGCTTAGCTGCAAACATCACGGAGCGTTTTTCTAACAGCATGGACCGCAAGGACTGCAACAAGGAACACAGGCTGGAAAACAGCATGCGTAGCAGCAAGGATAACAGCAAGGAAAAAAACACGGATAATAGCAAGGTGGACCGCAAGGTGGACAGCAACCCATTTTAACGGAAATTTATAGTATTGCTATAAGCACTGGATAATTTTGAATTTAATTTGCCTAAATATTTTATATGATTGATGGAAAAATGAACTCGAATAAATTGATGTGTTTTGATTTGTTTTTGTGGGAGTCGTGGTTTCGAAAACAATTGATAATTAACCACAAAACAGTCTGACCTATAGAAGTGAAAGTCCAATAGGATTACCTAGAATGAAAAAATGAGGTGTCAAACCCATCCACCTGAAGCGCTAGTTGCAATTGAGTTGTCGAAATAGGCAAGGCAGCTGAGGCCGAAAAACAGACTAAGGGAAGAAGAATTTCAGCGATCGCAGTGGATGGGTTCAGAACTATTTCATA
>CAJUYG010000454.1:163250-186716 GCA_910591675.1 Galerucella calmariensis
CGAATGATGGCCCAGGAAAGATTGGATATAGATGTTGCATGGCACAGTCAGTAGGATAGTTAATACTCAAGGGGACGGTGGCCCCGTATACCATTGGGGATCTTTCACACAATTATATTATATCCATTTTTTTTTACTTACAAATATGTCTTTTTCTTTCACTCGATAATTGGATGTTGCAAATGTAAACAGTTTTTCGTTTTTTCCATAAATTCTCCTAAATGAATGAGAAATTTAATAGATATTTATTATATGAGGATCATAATGATTCTTTATTAGCCGAGTTTCACACACAATTTAATATATTCCAACGGTACTCTGAAAATGTTGCATTTCAGTAAGTAATGTGAACGTATCTTTATATCAGTGATATGTGTATTAGTAATGTAAGTAAAAATGATCTCGTTCATCCCAGCAAAGTTAATTAGGTATAGATTTCTAGAGTGATCCATCGTTTTCAGGCTTTTGTACTCACAGAGAGTGAAAAACGGACCTCCTGTCACCAGGCTGTATCTCAGAAACCATCATAGTTAGACTGGTGAAATTTCTGTTACCGCTTTAACAAAAAATACTAAAAAACAGAATAAAATGTATATTTAAGGGAGCTCCCAGTAGGTATTCATACTTTTGGACACATGTTCAAGACAATTGCTTTTGCCATACACACGTTCTACTGTTTTCGAAGTTCTTCTGCTTTGTTGTTGGCTGATTCCGGAGTAGATCCACACCCTATTAAACGTCATAGAGGCTGGAAATATGACACAGTTACTGAGAAATAGATTGTATTATTCGAGAAAATTTATTGTAGAATGTCCAACGTTAATTTAAATAATTGCAGCAATTTTAATCGTTAAATTTTGTTGTTTTCAATACAATACTCTAATTAAAGTACTCAGCTCAATAAAGAATGTCATATAATACATCGGAACATAAATTAAATTGAAATATTAGTTATAGTTCATATGATACATTTTTTGGAGTGCGTCATCGTTTTTAAAGCTAACCTTAAATTTGATAAATAAAATTATCAGGTTCATATTCAGCCAAATTCGAAAATTGATAATTACCAGCTTTTTCTTTAAACGGTTCATTATTGTGATATTTTGATTAGGATTAAGCACAGACCTGCCTTGTTTCCATTTTTTCCAACGTAATGTGTTAGAAGGACATTAACAATCGATGACGCACTCCAAGAAGGGTATTATTTGAACTCAACCTATTTTATAATTACCATTGTTAGATCCATCGATTTTTTCCAAAAAAAAATATATATAGATATATAATGACGAGTTTTTTAACATTCTTACCACCCAAAATCTAAACCAAAACCACCCCTACAGATGTATTATCATCATAATACCTTTATATAAGAACAATTTCAATAAATTCGCAGATATATATACCCACTTTATTCGCTCGAAAGAATCAAGATAATACATTTGAATTACAATAATGGCTGCTGCTATACCTATAGTAACGGTAATGGATACCTTCTGAATAATTTATCCTTTCAAAACAAATGATCGTCAATGTTAAACCTGAATGCCTACGTTACGAAATAATCGTAACAATAGATTGTAAGCCATATTCTAAACGAAAATAGTTAGGGCAAACCAGACCAGAAAATTTAGACATACATATATTTTAATGAATCAGTTGTAACATGTATATATATATTATATTTCTGAAATTTAAAACACAGGGGATGTGTATCCTAGATACAAAAAGGGTGTACACTTCCTTTAGGAGAATTAATTTATTAAAATGTATTCATTGAATTGAATTTACTGTTTGAACTAAACAATGTACTTAATAGCTATACAATAGATGTATATCTAAATACTTATTCAATTGAAAATTCAATAGGACTAATCGAGCAAGTAAAAACATTTATCTTACAAGATATATGTTCTCTCAATTGATCTAAGAATCATATAAGATATTTTTAATTTGTTGAGAATGAAGGTTTACCAATGGCAAGCCCTATATCACCAATTTTGGCAAACATTTTTATGGAAAAATCCTTGATTACCAAAAATATGTTGACATTCTCCCACTTTTCTTCGGTTCTAGATTTGACGTAGAGATATATCACAAAAGGAACTGACAACATCCAAGCGGACTGTCGTTTCCCCGATGTGCGACCTGGTAAACTTCTACTACAGTTCCTTCCATCAACATTTCTATAGAAACATCTCTTCTAAGCCTGTATCTTATGTTTTCTGCAGTACTTTCCATCACCACTTTCATGACTGCCATTGGGTATCTTCCCATTGCTCCTGTAATGCATTTACAGGATGGTCTTTCAATTTTAGAGAAGTTGTCTCACTATGGCTGGGTACATTCAACGTAGGATCCTTGAGATGCAAGTCCAATTTTTTGCTGCCAGTAGATATAGCAAGCATAATCTTCTAAAGAAGAAAATATTATGAAATTGGACAAAATGATATGAAGATTAAGGGGTCCAGCACATTTACTTTTAGAAGTACAGGGTGTTAAGGTTTTGAAAAATTAAATGTTTCAATTTGATAACTTTATCATGGATAGACAAATTGATTTGACATTTGGTAGGTTGTTTTGAGTGTTTTAGATGCTTTGCTGTTTCATAAATTAGTTCCTGTTACATATTCCAACCATAAGTAGGTACTTGGTAGTTATTGAAAAAAAATACAAGAAAAAATTCTTTTTTAAATTAATTATTATTAACAGAAATAAATGTTTTGTTAGATGGTACTCTTACATTCTGGAACCGCACAATATTTATAGCTTTTTTTACTCTGTTTCTGGTCCATTGTGTCGAATAGTTTAAATTATTTCTAAACGATATCATTTCACAAACATAACACTGTTTAAAGTAAGCTGATACGTATAATAAAAAATAATAAGCATATAAGCACGCAAAATACTGTTACTAGCTAAGTAGTCATCTAACCGAGAACCGATCGGCGAGGTATCTGCTCTCTCAACGAGAGATTTAATATGGGATGACGTCACGCCTGAAATTCGGAGAGGAGCACTGTTTAATGTTTATAAATTTTTGAGGCGACTTAGGAGTCTCGCTGACGTCTAATTTTTTGCACAGAGCTTCAAAATGATGTGCTCTTTCAAATAATAATATGAAAAAAAATATGTAAATGAACCCATTGTAGTCGTATGTCAACCCTTATGTATCTAGCTCCTTTTCTAGGGTGTCAACACCTCATTGTTACTGTATAAAAATGAATATTTATTGATAGTTATATTTCATTGCATGGTAACAACTAAATGTGATTTTTACATAAAAGTAAATTCAATTGAAAAAAGTAAAATGTAATTTAAAATTATATCGATGCACTAAAAACATTGCTACAGATATTTATTCGAATAAAATTATTGTTAGCAACGAACTTTAAATGCTTTTACGCAAAAATCAAACACAGTTTGTCGACACGTTTTATCACAATTTCCAGAGTTTGCGAATCATAAAAGTGTGATGATAAAATTACGTATAAAATAATAATTCTAAAAATGACCAGCTCGCACCAATTGTTTTTAATGCAAAAATCAATTTCGTTTCAACTGTGAACTCAAAACTGTAAAATAATTGAAAAGCTTTCGCATGTTTGTAGACATAATCAATGGGTACTTTATACAAAATATTGTTTATATTTTATTATAAAAGCCATCAATTATTATTAATTTTTAGTTTTTTATTTTAAAAAGTTGGTGCTTTTTAAAAAAATATTGCTTATCACGTTACATCCTCTACGTACCATATACCATATAACCTACTTTAGATTTAATTACTCTTATACATTATTCGAAAAGTTACTCTAGCAATAATCCACTAATGCTAACCACAAGTCTAAGATGATGAAATTTTCTAATAAAGTAGTTTATATATGCGTAGGTTTAATGAAAGCACGTGAAAAGGGCTCTAAACGAAAGGAATACCGAAAAAACAGGCAAGGACTCAACATAAATCACTTACCAGTGGAATGTACGGTTTCAAATTTGATCCTTCAATCAAATTAGATGATGAAACGGAATGGGAAAGTGAAGAAAACAATAATTTTTATTATTTAATGGTAAAATTTTTTGGAAAATTTTCAAGTCCCAATTTATTTTGTAAACGCCCACAATAATATTTCATATTACTTTAGAAACACCCTGTATATTACTTCGGTAATAGTAAATTGATTTTAAACATCGCGGAACTTTAAGAAAATTGAGCAAAAAAAATACAATGTTTGCAGTAATCTAGAAATTTCCCATTACAACCCTGTTAAACCATAAGATACTCAAAGAGGGGAAAATACCTTTAAGGGTGTAGGTTTACTTCCTAATAGGGTGAATTAGTAAAAGATTAGGGAACTACCCTCTTATTTGAACTCTCTGATATCAAAGATGGCTGATTTTTGTAAGGGCTGTTAAGGGTGAAGGAAATAGACACACTCACCAAAGAAGATTGCAATTGATGCAAAAAAGCTAATTGACAACAGTTACAGGTAATTTTTTTATTAATGATTAATCTAATTACTTACAACTTTTGATACTGTGTCAGTGTGATTTGCTTCATACAGACTTGCCTTTGTGGTCAGTTTTTTTTTGTTCATTTTTCATGTTTGTGCTACTTTTATCCACTACCTATTATTTTAAAATCTTAAATATTGTATAATGATCCTTTCCTTGTATAGGTGAATAATAGTAAATTATACCCCAAGGTGGTGAAGGCTATTATTATTGACCGCACCAAAATTATTTCGCGAGTGGCTTTGCACTGAGCAGAATAAGGTGCAAGGTTTATAAAAATGTCTTCACCACCATGGTGTATATACAATTTTGTCCACGACCACCTAATAATAAGTCAATATTTTACCTCCTAACTAAAGGTATATGGTACCCATATATATCAACTGTCGTGAATTATGGTTCATAATACACTGTAGTGTATTATGGTTCATAATTCACGACTAGAGATGGGGGTACAATATGGAATAAACTATTAAATCTGTGTATTTTGTTCAGGAAATTTGTTTCTCACATATATCGTATCTATAAAATATTGTAATTTTTAGTATTGATACTTTTCATTACGATATTTTCTAATATTAAGTATTTTAAAACAATATATTTATAACGGTACGCTGTATTGATACTTTTTACAGTATCGCCCATCTCTTTATATGTCAAATTATTTGAAGTAGCTGCCACAACATTTTGAGGTTAGTAATATGCCAAATCACTACTGACTTTTATTTATTAATAAATAAATTAACGTCGTGGACAAAGTATAGTATTCTACTCGCAATTTATGGCCATAATTCACGCAAACGTCACCCATCGTGAATTATGGCTATTATAAATTGCTCGTTTAATAATATACTATTTTTCACTACTAGCCAAATTTAAGACAAAAATAATATAATTATTATAATATAAAAACTCTCAATTGATCGGGACATTTGCACGTACGTATTCTTTTATTTGTCTTGTGAATGATCCCAACGTATGACAGATAATCTATTAAATATTACTAGCCCAGAACTAAACAGCGAGTCAATACCCACGTAGTCAGCACCAACATACAAATTAAGTGCACTATTTCTTTTGTTATATGCATGCATGTCCGAAGTATATGTCATCTGGTCACAAAGATAACTTGGTAGTTTCTTATTCTTAAGTTTGAAAATGGATATCAACAAATTCAACGTCAGTCGTTGTTTAACAGACATAATTGATAATGTATCCATCATTATATTCAATGGAGGTGCATCTATTACATTTAAATATTGCCCTCATTGCCCTATTCTGCAGCTTTTGCAATCTGTTGAGATTGTTTTTACTAGCAAAATATATCAGTGTACTGAAATTTGGCAACACGATTGACCTGTATATAGTCAGTCTTGCATATTTAGAAATTTTACTAGCCACTCCATTTAGAAAATATATTTTAGTTGCAATTTTTCTTTCTGTTTCCTATTTTCAAGATAAGACGTCAACCAATCCAATACTTTACTAACAAAACCATACTTACGCAGTTTAAGTAGTAATAGCTCTCTATTTACAGTCTCAAATGCTCTCTTAATATCCAAAAATACCACACCAATAATCCCCTTCTTAACTAACTCTGTCTTCCAAGAAGAAACTAGGAATTGCAGCGCAGTTTCGCATGAGTGCGATTTCCTGAAACCTAGACAATTTTTTACAGGAATCCCTTTGTCGCATCTTATAAATAACACATTTTATATTATTTTAAATTGTTTATTCCAATTATTATTTTCAGTATTTCCCTCGTAATTAATGTAAGTGTTGCGCAAATATACCTAATTTCATGTTGCAATAGTCCGTGAATCTGTTACCATTGAATTTGAGCAAAATAAAATGGAAATTATTAGAGCTTTCGAGTGAAATTAATTTGATAGTTTGCCGTCAAAAGTTGGGAAAATTCAAAAATTAGAATAGAAAGATTATTGCTCGACAGGGTGTCGCTGTTTGTAACGTCAACAATAACAGCAGAAGACAACAAAAGAGGGCACAACAATGGGAAGATCCGATGTTGTTTGGACGAGGACGGCGATGATGATGGATGAAAGAGCATCCATCTATCGATAGAAAAAACAGTATTGAACACTAAGCGGCTTTTTTGATGCGTTCAACCGTCAATAGTTAAAGAATTATTGACACATGGGCGTGTTTACGATATTCCAGCTTTTAAGATAAACCTTAATTATGTGGATAAAACAAAAATAGCTGGAAGAAATATTTTTATAATTTACAAATAACATCAGTTTTCAATAAATTTCACAATGTAAATACATCTTTAAGGAAAATGGGAATCTCCTTGCGTAAAGCGAAGAATCGTTGCAAACAGTTTCCGGAGTTTCCTACAAATCAGTGTAAAGTATCTGTATCTGTATAATAGGAAGGGTGACTGTTTAAGCCAAGACTTACCGAACACACTCTCTCTTATTGACGGTAACTCCGGACACTCGTTTAAGACATGCCTGACAGTTTCATCTTCCTGTTCACACATCCTGCATAGAGGTGTGTCCACTAGCCCCATAGTATGGAGGTGTTTCCTTAGTTGACAGTGGCCAGCCAGAAATCTTACTGTTAAACGTTGGTTTTTCCTGGTCATTGCCAAATATTTCTTCGGCACCTGCTTCCCAGGGTCGCCCAGGGTGATCCTGGCAAGACTGCATCCTTTGATTTTATCCCATCGCCTAAGAGATTGAGCATGGGTGTAACGTTTGGCTAGTTCCGCAATTGTCGAAGTTGTTACTTCTATATACTCCTATACTTCTAAAAAATTAGCTTTCAGTAATTGTACATAGAAGAACAGTTTAATCTTTCACTCCAAAATATTGCGATTTAAATCAATTAGCCTTAATGTTGATATTAAAAGACATACATGACATTTTAATTTTCGTTTTTTACAATAACTTAAACACTTTTTGACGTATATGCACAAAAATTTGATGTTGGGGGTTTTTGTATATGAGAAATCATAATTTTGTACCCATTTCGATGTATTTTGTATAGAGAGCGCCACATAGGCCACGTATGTGGCATGAATGTACGCAAAACTTTTTTGCCTTTCACATTAGTGCTATTTTTGTGAAAAATAATAAATGCCAGATCATTACAACAAAAAAAAGGTATACTTGTTAGTATCCCCAAATCTTAACGGTTTTGGAGATAATCATACTTCATTAAATAATAATCATGTAGTTAATCACTAAAATGTGATTATCTCTAGAACCGTTAAGATTTGGGGAGATTAAGGGCCAGTTGTATGAAGCATAGTTAACCTAATGTCTATGGTTAACCCATGATCACAGCTATTAGAGTGTTGTACGAAACGTAGTCAAGAATTATTTTGGTTAACTCATGAGTTAACTATGCAATTCACTGAACCACCAAAAATGGTGGTTTAACTAAAGTTCATGGAATAAACGTCAAATTCTGATGTGATATATCTTATAATTGACTGTCATATACTATAATATTACAACTTTTTATTGTTTACAATGGAAAACGTGGATTATTTTGAAGAGTTAACGGATGATGAGGATTTTCTAGAAATGATAAGAGAAGTAGGAGAAGGTTTATTTACTTATTTGTATACTTATTTGTATACGACTTTTATTCCTTATTGAGATTTTATGCTGGGTTTTTGGTTTATGGAGAAACGCTCGCATATTTCGAGCAAGAAAAAATCATTTTGAAGAGTGGACGGAAAATGAGTTTTTTGATAGATTCAGAATATCAAAAGGCACTGCAATTTAATTTTTTTATATGGACCACCGCCAGTGCCTTGAGCATAACATTTTTCGTCAGCATACTTTTTCTTGACTCTTTTTTTAATATTACTATATTTATTCAACAGCACATCACTTGTTCGGTGTGTAGTTGAACTGATAAAATTAAATTCTTTAGCCAACTGAAGCCACAAATTTGTCTTATGCTAAGAACTTTCTGCATCCGTTTTCTTACAACCTATAACGTTTTTATATTTATCATAGAGAAATCATCGTCGATTCTTCAGATGCACTGAAATTTGGAGTACCTACGCTTGTTTTCTTCATCTGCCATATTTTCACTTCCAAGAGAACACACAAAATGATATTTAACGCCAAGCACCCTTTTGATCATTGACTGTCATTGATTAACGATTTCACAGTATACAAAAACTGTTACGATTTTTCAAGTTAGTACCAACAATATTGATAAAATGCTCGAATGTTACTAGAGATTCGGATAACCAACATAAAAATATTAATTTGACTGTGGTTCAACTGATCACAACACAAACATCTTTCGTACAACGATTGATTGATTTGACTATGGTCAACATATGAACTTGGTTCAGTTGATCAATTGGTTAACTACGTTACATACAACTGGCCCTAACAAATATACCTTTTTTTTGTTGTAATGAAGTGGCTTCAAATGTTTTTTACAAAAGTAACGCTATTGTGAAAGGCAAAAAAGTTTTGCGTACATTTGTGCCGCATACGTGGCCTATGTGGCGCCCTCTACAAAATACATCGACATGGGTACAAAATTATGATTTCTCATATCAAAAAAACCCCAGCCTCAAATTTGTGTGCATATACGTCAAAAAGCGTTATTGTAAAAAACGAAAATTAGAATTTCATGTTCAACACCCTGTATCTCTCTTAATATCAACATTTTATTAAGGCTAGTTGATTTAAATCACAATATTTTGAACTGAAAATTGTACTTTACTCCTATGTACAATTACTTAAGGACCACCCTGTATAGTTTGAACTTTCTCTTTCTTCTAATCTCAACAGAATGACAAAAACCACCTAGATCATGACTAATTCCAACAGATTTAAAGAATAGTATTTTTAGATAAAACACCGTCGAACAAATCCCTTTCTATTATCAAATTTTCTTTGTTTTTGGAGTCGGAAAGAAACAAAAAAAAAGAAGACTCGACTAACAGAATCATTGGAGTTAGTGGCCTTTTATTGCTGAATGGATAGCGCCACCGCACGTAAGTTGTATAAGAAAATTTGACTCTATTACAGAACTTCCTAATGGCCTCTTACTTGGAACTTTTTGTGTTTTTCTCTTATAATACTGGTCGGAACTACTCGGATGGAGTTAAAACTAGAAAGTTTTTCTTAATTGGCTGACGGAAAAAGAGAAAATGGAAATAATTTTATCGAATGGTCTCCAATGGTGGAGAAATAAAAGAGGATATTTCTTAAAATCCCTATTAATTTAAGGTTTGAGTGAAATTAATTTCTTTTAAGAGTTGACACTGCTCTGTGGGGGATTTAGACTTCCTGTTGCCCTAGGTCCGGTTGGAGGTCTGTCTAGCACATTACGTTGGAAGAAATGGAAAAAAGGCAGGTCTGTGATTAATCCTTTTTAAAACATCACAATAATGAACCGTTTAAATGTACCTATTACAAACGTTTACCCTAATCTTTGACTTAAAAAATTTAATTAGTTGATGTTTAGATTACGCGCTAGTGCGACCTATCAATCGGGAGAAATTACATCATTCAAAATAGGATGCAGATGTACCTTTCGTAGGAGCATGTGTCTTACGCCTTTCTAATGTCCCACTGACAGTCTGTCTGCTTTTTTTCTACCACCAATCTAAGCTAGCGTTCGTTTTGCCAATGAAGCTAGATTTACGAAGATCAACTGACCTCCCCCCCTTGCCGCCGCCAAATATGCCGGATTTTTAACTTAGCAAAATTTCTTAGCTACGTTTAAACGCGAATGCAAGAAAAGTCATTCATTTTTGACATCTGATAAAGATTCTAACCTTAAAAAACCTATTTGGAGCTCTTTAATAGAATCCGTTACTAGTTTCCTGATTTTACTGGTAACTTTCATTTTAATTAAACTTAGAAGCTGAAAGTTTTGATTAAATAAATTTTTGATCTATTAATTTGTTTACCTTACCATCTATGTTTGTATGCTTGCAAATGCGCTTGCGCAGATATTGTCGACTTTAAAGCGTTTGAAATGTGCGTTCGATGGTTTGAACTCCAATTCAGCTCAGCTAAGAATTCTATAGTTAGCTAAGTTGAGCCGGGGGATAAAAAAAGCAACTATTATTTATGAAAAGTGAATATTAATCTTATTGTTGCATTTATTTTAATAATCCAAAAATATGCCAAGATACACGGAAAAGCATCAGCATTTTGAAAGTTCTCAAGTATTTTCAGAAAAAGAAGCTGGTAATTATTAATTTCATAACCTTTTCGAATTTGTCTGAATACGATCCTGATGATTTTATTTATCAAATTTGAGGTTACCTATATAATATGTCAAAATAGCAAATAAAGTAAGACATACCCAAAACCAGGATATACATCACAAACGATGACGCACACCAAGAAGGCTATTGAATGTACTATACTATACTATACATCACTGATTTGATTTTCAGTGACGTAAGGGGATTTAAGTTCTATAACGATTCATATAATTTGTTAAAACTTTGGAAAATAATGTAAATAACGTGTTGTTGGTCCAACTGGTGTGTATAATAAGTCAGTCTAAATATCGTATAAGCGAGGTGTTAAAAGGCAAATCCCCCGATAGGAATGCGCGATGTTTTGATATTCAAACAGAGCCAGCAGACGTAATCAAAACTTCATTTCCCCAAAGAAATCAGAAGCTCGTATTATTTCGAAGTTGCTGTCCTGTAATATAATTGAGGATCGTGTTTATATTAAACGTGCTTTGATTTTATAGTGGTCTAATTATATTTTCGAAATAAGATGGATTTGAAAAGTTGGGTGAATGTAAGTTTTTTTTTTAGATTATAATTGGATTTTGGACGGTGCTGCTAGGTACAATTTTACGTTTCCATCACTTTTTGTGCTAAATAAGTTGAAGAAAGTCTAATTACCCAAAGGTTTGAGGGCTAGAGAAAGTCGTACTTTCTGTGATAAATCTAGAAAGCATTTACACAAGGGAAAAGCCAAGGGAAATAGGGATTTAGCTAGCAATCTAATAATAGCAGTGATATAGATATGAGAAAACAAAAGAAAACATGCAAGCATACCATAAGCTCAAGCTAATACATCAAGCATTAAATAGGTTTTTTTTTATATTAGGTATTCATTTTCATGTCATGTATAATTTCTTCTAAAAGTTAAGAATTTGGTTCCATTTATATATTTTCTATACATACTGATTCATTATATACTTTTAGGGCTTTGTCATATATTTTACTATTTTGCTGGATTGTTTGACAGCTAAATTGTATGATTTATATCGCCAATCTCACCACAAATGCAGTTAGGATTATCTTTTACTCCTATTTTATGTAGGTGCTGTGGGGTACAGCAATGACTCGACTCGCTCTTATCCTGCAAATAAGAAAGTGCGCCCAGTTCAATATTGATCAAGGATACAGAAGACAAAGGATTATCATAATGTCGGATAGTCAAGCAGCGATTAAGGCACTGAGTTCTTGTGTAATCAGTTCCAAAATGGTGTGGGAATGCCTATAAAAACTCAATGAACTAGGCGAGAACAACATAGTCACCTTACTATGGATTCCAGGACACACTGGAATAGAAGGAAATGAAATAGCAGATGAACTAGCAAAGAGGGGGACTGAAATACCTTTCCGGGGACCTGAACCCTTTTGCGGAATCAACCCCAATGTAATATTAGAAGAAATAAGTAAAGCCGAGAAAAAGAGAAGATTTGACCATTGGAAAGATCTAGTAGGGCTAATACAATCAAAGACTCTTCTGGGTGACTACAACCTGTTGAGATCAAAAGAATGCATAAATCAAAGTAAAGAGTAAGTGAGTAAAGAGTTTTAACAGGGATCCTAACGGGACATTGTCGCCTGAATGGGCACCTGAAAAAGCTCAAAATAGTGGAGGAAGAATAAAGATTTTGTGGAATGGAAGAAGAAACCTCCATCCACATACTTTCCAACTGCACAGCACTTCAGAATCCTAGAGCACATCACTTAGGAGATTAGTGGATAGAAGAGGAACATTTGCCTAAGTTGAAGCCTGCAGACATCTTAAAAGTCCTCCGGGAAATAAGACTAAAGGAACTACTAATTTCTGAGACTCTCCTCAGAAACTGAGTAGAAGTAAGGGGGCACAATAGATCTTTTAGGTCTCAGTGAATGTCACCCCAAAACACATACATACATACATCCTGCAAATTGATGTTATTGTTTCTCTTCTGGAATATCTTGTAGACCAAAACCATGGTGTCTCCGTTGGGGTATTTTGTATTTGTGTGTAGAAGTTTCCTTTATTCTGTGGCCAGTTTTTGTATTGATTAACCTATATTTCCCAGAGTAGTTTTTTGATGTATTGACAAAATCTATCTTGATGTATCAAGTTAGGTTGTAGGATATTTTGATGTTGTCGTGCCATATTAGCAAGCTCATCTGCTTTTTCATGTAGTTATGACTATAGGAATCCATATAAATTGTATGTATGTCTTTTGTTGCTTTAGCAGATATTATTTCATTTTTAGTGGCCAATGTGATGTAATCGTTGTCTTTGTAAATCCCTTTTCTGGACAATGCACTCAAAGAATCTGTGGCAATTACTACTATATCTACTTTGTTGTTTACTGATCTTATGGCTTCTCGTATGGCTAGAGATTCGGCTGTACATATGGGAGTATGGTTATTGAGTCGATGACTCACTTCAATTTTTGGATTTTCACAAAAAACTCCACATGTATGCATTTCTGGATCTATACCGAAGCATCTGTGTAAATAATCGTATTCTGGGGGAATAACCAATAAGTTATTATTTTGTGATGCCTTTTGGTCAATACAATAAGTTAGCAATAATATTTAAATAAAAGATATAAATTCCCTTGAAGCTAATTTCAACAAATCATAAGAACGTTGAATCGTTACATAAATAGAAGTAGGAAGGTTGCACGTACGAAGTCAAGTTCAGAACATGAAATAAACATAAATAGTATTATTTATATTTACTTATCATGAACTTGACTTGTCGTATAAATATGCAAACGATATTTTTTTAGGATTTATTGTTGATATTAGTGTTAATGTTAATGTGGATGTTAGATTATGAATATCACAATTCATAAGTGACAAGTAGTATAATGTAAAGTAGTAAGTTTAAGTAATAAAAAGAACGTATCCCAGTGCTACAGGTAGTTGTTTTATTCCTGTAAGATGACCCTCCGAGTGACCAGCAACAACTTCAGTTGAGAGGCCGATCCACGTCGAATACCACCCCGTAACAACCACATTACAATTTAAACTCTTTGAACAATCTAAAAAGCTTAGAGACTTCTTCTTTTCTTACTGGCCTCGATCAACCAGCTAGTGGTCTTTTTTAATAACGGCAAAGTGATACAGCCTTGCGATCGAGACTTTAGTCAGGTCGTTTTTTTTTCATTTTAAATGAGGCAACTGGCAAAGAACAGAAGAGAATAATGAAAACTGATGAAAAGCACAGTCGCCTATGTGTGCCAGTGCTGGTGGTTGGATTCATAAAAGTAATTAATGAAAAGATAAAAGAGGAAAAATAATAAAGCACAATGAGCTTTGAAAAAACCCTAGTCACGCAAAAATCTACTAAACATGTTCAGATGAACAAATTACATTAGTCGCTCGGATAATCCCGGTTATTTCCCATTAACGAAAAAGCTTTTCTCTCTCCGAAAGTTTACCGAGAGATTATTGTCGATGAATTTTCCCACTTCTTTTAGGCGCATCGAAAGAAAATACGCAATTAATACTTGGTGGCTACTAATTTTCAACGTTTACCTTGTTCATTCACGAAATTTAAAATTTTTCTATTTATTGAAGTTAAAATAATTGCAGTTTCCAGAATTTGATATTCAAAACCAATTATTATTGTATTGTAACATTAATTTAATCGTTAACCATGTTATTTTTCGGTTAATAATTATTAATTTTTACTAGTTAGATTACCTATAAAGCTAGTTTTACAGTTTTATAATTTATTTTTTACTTTTTATTTCGATTTACGATATACTGTTTCATATACAGTTTATTTCAAACTCGATGGAACACCCTATATTCTATAGTCATCAGTCCTTGACGAGTGTGCAAAATTTCGTATTAGCCTGATAGTTCAGTCAGTCAAGACAATCAATTGATTATAATTCCAAAGGTCGGGAATGGTATAAATGGATCGCGTATGAGGTTGCAAATTTGTAAATGCTTCAGAATAGATGTTTTCAAAGTTGGCAACCAAGTTTCAAAACTTTTGTAATTATTCCGAGACCGCCTTGCTCGAAAAACCTAAAAACCTAAAAACCTAACCTCAAACTTATCCAAAATCAGTATCATCTGTCAAACATTATTATTTTTTTCCGTTTTCTATAGTTTATGTCCCCGTCCATTGACAAAATTATTCATAAAAGTTGATACACGACCCAACTTTTCACATATATTACTTCACCTGCGTCGTACGAATAAGTTTATTTTTTTTTTGAGAAATTTCCCTTCCAGCATCAAACAGTCAAGGCACGCGAATTCGGAGATAAACGAATGACAAACTTTGATACCTATTTACATAAAACAAATGGCTGCGTTCGTCCACACGAAAACTTGATAATATTTCAAGTCTGCTTTATCTTGTTCTTCGCACCTATACCGAGATAGGTATATTTCCCTTGAGATGAATGCACAAATAGTCATTTGCACCATAACATTTTGATGATAAATATTTTTTCACAGATATTTTTTGTATTCCAATAGAATATTCACTAAACTCATTTATTAAGTTTCTGTAACAAGTCAGAGGCGTAGTGATTAAGGGGGCTAAAAGCCTGAGATAAAAAAATGGAAAATAAATTTTACTATCCATTCTTTTATATAATTTTTATAAACATTTTAGAAGTATGCCGAATTAAAGGCTGGTGAAGTGGAGGCTACAAAAAACCGTGCACCCTGGTTGATATGATTCCAGCCCTGGTAGTAATTTGAAATGACATATAAATTTTCTAAAATCCAAGGGAAATTTAAAGATTTCCTCCAAATCGGTGGGGTGGAGCTTTTGGTGTTGGTATAGTGGACGTCTGAGCTGCAAGTACTATGTATTATTGCAGCACACACTATATTTTTCGTAATATAAGAAATAACAACGTATCATATTCGTAAATTTCTGCTGTGAGGCAGCTAGTAGATTTTTTTCTAAAGAAAACTATGTTGAATTCATCCATAAAACAACTTTTTTATCAAATAACAGCAACCAAAAGGCATTCTATAGCTTACCTCTATTGCATTTTTGTATTTTGCTGTCTGATTCGTATCTTAATTTAAAAATGTCAATTCTTTGCTGGGGCGACAGGGTTTCGACACCTCGGGTTTTTTTTTCTTGTATGTTTCCTCTTCCGGATCTAATTTAGATGTGAATTTTTTATGCCCCCTATATGTATTAGAAAAATCATTCATTTCTTTTTTTAAACAAACATGGTTTTTTGATTTCTGAAAATGGCGAGAGACAATTAGTTTTTTTCACTACTAGCTGTGAAGTTGACAATTATTGCTTCTTTCAGCCAACTAAGAATAAGGAACAAATTCAAATATTTTGAGAATTCAGGGATAGTAGTTCAACAAAAACTTAACATATTTGCTGCTTGAAATAACCTATCAAGATAAAATTATTTGAATAAAAATGATATTAGTTTAAAATTCGCGCTCAACCAAAAATGACTGATGACATAACGAGCACGTTCATGATATATCGAAAACTGACAGTTTACTTGTCAGTTAGACGACGGAGTAAGCGCTTCTCGTGGTGCGTTTGTGAATTATTTTTAATTTTTGTCTTAAATTTGGCTAGTAGTGGAAAAATTGTATAAACACCATGGTGGTGGGCACAATTATAAGCCTCGCACCTTATTCCACTCGGGGCAAAGCCATTCGCGAAATAGTTTTGGTGCTCGATCAATAATAATAGTTTTTACCACCTTGGTGTTTAAAATACTATTTCTCCTTGTGTAAGTGTATCTATAAATATTGTTGCAAACTTATAATTTATTAATTTCTCACATTAGAAAACAGAATATAACTAATTTAACCCATTAAATAATTCTTGTGCCGAAAAAAATCATTTTCCTTCAAAATCTATTTATATCAACACAATTCCGATTAACGCTCAAATAAAACCACTTAAATTTATTAGACCATGTCAAACATACGAAATAATCAACAAAAACCATTAGGTATATTGCCTTTAAATCATCAGCCACACCCAAAATATTCCAAACGAAAAATCGAGGTCGAATTACCACCGTCCCCATCGTTTTCCAGATAAAGAGATGTACCTAAGCATTGTCTGTCTAAAACGTGCCAGATATACGGCAATCACTAGCCTAGTGATATCTAAAGCTGTTTGTGATTGGTGCGTTTTGTGTCGATCCATTAGCTAAAAGCACTCTCGACCAATCGCGGAAATTCGTTTCGAAAATAACGTTTTGTTCGGACACAATAAGAATTAACACACACATTGCATGTCACGAATCCACGATGATAATCGTTAAAAGATAGCCAGAAAGTGCTCTTCATAAAAATTCTGTTTCGCGTGCCAACCCGTACAAAAATTGATAGTATATGAGCCCAAAAAAATATTATAGTCAAACAAGGAGAAGCGTACGAAATAAAGTAGAAAGATTGAACTGATCGGAAGACTTTTCACGAGAGTTTAACTCAAACTTTTGTCCTAATAATAATACCTCCAGCCAAAATACATGGGTTTGATTCTGGAAATGGAGCAAGCCAGTGTTACGACATAATCTGAATATTGCTTAGAAATCTGATTATAATGTACTGGAGCACATGTTTTGTCTAATATTCACTGTGATATCCTCAAGTACTTCAGAGAAATAATTATCTGTACAAGCTGCTTCCTCGTCAAGTAGGTTGCGTTAATGGCCATGGTTCGATTGCGTACGGCTGGTGTAAACCCCGAAGTAAGAATGGGCAAATTGAGGATAAGCCTATGGCAAGAAGCGCTTACTGCGTTACCTCTGCTGCAGGTAGAAAATTATGCAATTGATAAACCCTACAAAATACGAATAAAACAGAACACAGAGCCAGATGCTGCAAATGCAATACGCATATATACAGATGGCTCAAAAATGAAAGAAGGCTCAGGATGTGGAGTTTACTCGAGAGCACTAAGCCTAAGATTATGAGGGAAATGGGAAACAACACCAGGGTTCAAACAGAACTGGCTGGTATCTCAATTGCCACAAAAGAACTAACCAGAAAAGGAATTTCTAACAAAAACATAACAATCTGCAATATTAGCATTGAACAGACAACGAGTTATATCGGGGCTAGTACTAGAGTGCCACCAAAATTCAGCTAACGCCTCGGCAGAGGCAGAGGCCCCTGAGGTGAGTTAAAAGGGCACGACAAAAGTAAAGGTAATCGCATTGCCGATTCTTTGGCCAGGAAAGCGGCTGGACTAAACATTTTAGGACCCAGTGACACCCACGGTCTAACGACTTCGACAATTGCGGAACTAGCCAAACGTTACACCCATGCTCAATCTCCAAAGAGATGGGATGGAATTAAAGGACGCGGTCTTGCCAGGATCACCCTGGGCGACCCTGGGAAGCTGGCGCCGAAGAAACATTTGGCGATGACCAGGAAAAACCTACGTTTAACAGTAGAATTTCTGACTGGCAACTGTCAACTAAGGAAACACCTCCATACTATAGGACTAGTGGATACACCTCTATGTAGGATGTGAGAACAGGAAGATGAAACTGTCAGACATGTCTTATGCGAGTGTCCGGAGTTATCGTTAATAAGAGAGTGTGTGTTCGGTGAGCCTTGGCCTACACCTGCCGATATAAAGGAGATGTCTCCTAGTGACCTGTCCACCTTCCTGGGAAGGACAAGATGGACGATTAGCTAGGAAGACAACTCCTCGGGAGGATGTACAATGTGTCACATGTGGCCTAAGTGCTGTGAGCCTACACTAACTTTCCCCACTCTACAGATACAGAAGCTGCTTTCTCCATTTTGTCATATTTTTTTGTTTTATCCACAAGAAGCTGATAATTTCTTTTTTAATGCCATTGTAATTAAATCAATATAATATGTAACTCGCTGACGAAAATCTCGAGGTAAAAGAGCTTGAACATGTTGGATGTGGTAAGGGTAGATTTGCTGAACTTTTTAAAAACTCTACTCATTTTTGTGGGGCATTTACGGTGTTGACAATTTTTTAGTGCCTATTTTTGGGTGTTGATCAAATTCATACAGAATATTTTGTTCTAACCTCACTTTTTTAATCGTCTATCAATGACCAGTCTGTACACCGTAAGCTTTAGAAAGTCTATAAGTCCACCGACTAACACTATATCGCGTGTGGAAGCTAGGAAATTAAAAGTTTAATCTAATTAACGCTTTATTGGAGTGGCCTTTTGTCTTTTAGATAGATTACCATCGTATTTCAAAAGGTTCCGTAATTGAGTGGTCGTTTTAATCCACTTACTAGCAGAAAGACCATCGCATCATAACGGTGCTTCCAATGTGTGACATTGGAACTATTTTAGGAAAAAGAATCGTTTAATATCACACACCTTCAATACTTTGTTTTATTTATTTCATTTTACATCACAATCTTGGTAATATAGAACTGCGCTTATTTAGTTCAACGAAAATCAAGTTAGAAGAAGAAAAAGAAAATATACAGATGAACACAGACCATTTAAGGGTAGAATTAAGGTTGAGAATAGGAAAAATTCAATCAAATTTGAAGATTTTCGTTGGCTATAGGGCATGTCCAAGCTGTTTTGACAACACGGGAAAAACAATAAACAAAGCGTTCAGAACACGTAGTACTCAAAAGTAGGGTTATGTTGATTTATAATGATAGATCGTGTTTGAGTTTAGTTGGTTTTGCTTAAGTATACTTTCAAAGTTATTTTAATTGTTGAGCTTGCATATTTAATAATATATAATATAGGTAAATGGTTGTTTGATAATTATTGATCGTGTTTGAGCTTATTGTTTTTCCTCAGGGGTATTGTCAACTGTCAACTGTCGTGGACATGCCCTATTGTCCAGCTTGAGGCTGTAGTGCTGTAATGTTTCTCTGTGCTAAAAGGAATTATGTCTGAATGTTTATATTTTTGTATTGCCAATCATAAAACATCAATTAGTTCTAATGGAAATTGCTGTTTTGTACCTAAAAGAGTCAGTAACCGACTGGATGGAATAATAAAAATAAAGAGAACC
Organism: Galerucella calmariensis; assembly: GCA_910591675.1. Taxonomy (NCBI): domain Eukaryota; kingdom Metazoa; phylum Arthropoda; class Insecta; order Coleoptera; family Chrysomelidae; genus Galerucella; species Galerucella calmariensis. The sequence goes on from CAJUYG010000454.1 coordinate 182,980, forward strand.
ACGGAATTATTGCTAATACCTACTCTCAAACCGTCAAAATACATTAAACACGCAATGATGAATTCACTAATGAATTGACAACAAAATTGGGTAATTTTGTAACAAATCAATAAAGAGAACAGTTCCGTAGGCAATATATTTTATTTAATAAATGTAGTTAACAAGAGAAAAAAAAAGGTGGAACGTGTCGCGGGACACACGTAAGGAATCGAATCAATTTATCCATCCATTTTAAAGTTATTGAATTAAAACATTCAAGTTTTCAAAATTTCAACACCCTGTATTTCGAAAAGCAAATGTGCTAGACCCCTTAATCGCGCAAAAAAAAATTATGGAAATAATAGTAAAAATTTATCCGAACAAATTCAAGTAGATCACCAGCACTGCGAATACCAGCTTTGCATAGAATTTCAATATAGCATCGGTGGTTCAGTGGTAGAATGCTCGCATTGCACGCGGGCGGCCCGGGTTCGAATCCCGGCAGGAGCATATTATTATGAATCACTGCTTCGTAAACGAGAGAGAGACTAAGGAGGCACAAGCACGCAAACAAGGCACATAACGAAGCAACGTAACATAACGTAGCGTAACGTAACGCATAACGGTCAGATCTATTGTGTCGCGACCCCTGGTCGCTTAAACATAACCTGGCGTAAAGAACTAAAGTTCCAAAAATTGACAAAACACCAAACCAATGCTAGCACGTGGTTTGGTGTTATGGTGACCAAGATCTCGACAGGCTGAGGCGATCCAAAAGCTTAGTGGCTTCCAAAGACAACCTCAATATAATTAGTAGTATGGCTGAATTCACTGCTCAAATACGAAGTTAGGCTAGATTAGTCACCAATAGATTGACTAGAGAGCAAGCAGATTACACGGGAAGATTTTGAAGAAGAGTTTGAGATGAAGATGCCACCCGCAGATGGGATAACAGGCAGAGAGACATAGAAGAAAGGACCTCCGATTAATAAATACAGAAGAGGTTAGCTAGGTGCAGACCATGACATGAGTCTCACTGGGCTTAAGCAATGCAATGCAAGCAATGCTCCAGGTAGAGGCTGTAGCAATTTAGCAATGTACATGATACTCATTAGAGCAAGAAGCTAAGGAAAATCCAAGTGGTTATAGAAGCAATCAGCTCCATCTAGGTATATTCCAAAAAAATTTGGGATTACTTGGGAACCCTTCAAAAGAAGAAGAAGTCAAAATATTGATATTTCTGTCTCTTCACCAATTTCAGAACCTCACCTCAAGTTTGGACGCTCTTTTATCAATTCGAACGAAATTAAAAAAAAAATATTGAAGACCATCCTTTTGGAATGAAACGATGATCGCCTATGTGAACGGAATTACACTCTGTTGGTTAATGATGTTTTTAATTAATTCGAAATGTATTGCTTTTAGATTAAGCACTGAATGTATTTAATCGAGAGTTGAAATCGATATCAAATACAATTTCATGATTAATGTTGTATCCGATGTTGATTAAACTGAATTAATTTGAATAATGTTACACTTCTACTGCTGACTCGATAATTTTTTGTACCAAAAATGTATTTTAACTTTGTAAATATTATCAAGTATAACAAATTGTAGATATTTCTTGCATGCTCCTCTTGGAGTAGCACTGGATCTCTTGAGTTAACTGTATAAACCCTCACTTCGTGGAATCTACTCATCATATGGTTTTAAATGAAACTAACTGTTTCTAAATGACTCCACAATATATTTGAAAAAATGTGTAAATTTCAAGTGAATTATTGACAATTGTCAATACTGGATCTCTTGATTGCTTCTGACACTCCCGAGCTACATTAAGGGCCGATTGTACAATTGTAGCTTAGTGAAGGCTCAAGTGTTAACTCAGGTTCAGCGTCAGATTGCTGTTGTACAAAGTTGGCTTACGGTTGAGCTTCATTTAAACCTTAAGCTTAGTAAAGCCTCCAAGAGGGCAGGTTTAATGTCAGCTTAATCACGGAACATGAACTTTTATCATGTTCCGTGGCTTAAATGTGAATGATTTGTATGCAAACATAACCTGTACTTAATTTAATATTCAATTCAATTTTTTCAAAGTTAATTATGGATATTTTAACCGATGATGAGGATTTTTTGGAACTTATTGGAATTGTACAACACCCGAGAAGACCTCGGGTGTATAGAGTGCGTATTAATCACTTTGAATGCTGGAGTGATCATGAGTTTATTCAAAGATTTCGTCTTTTTAAAGAAACCGTTCGCTTTGTGACAGATTGTATATCAGAGGAAATTTCTTGTAAAACTAATAGGTAGCAAATATGACATTAGTTAGGTTATTTGACAAACATATTGTGACCAATTCACTTCATACGCATGCGTCAGTTCGAAAGAAGTTCTACCAACACTTGCAAATATAGTTTTAGTAGAGCTGCTACTGAACCATGTTTGTACAACAGGCTTAGGGTTGAGCTAAGCTTATATTTCAAGCCCAGCTCAGTTGAGCTCAATTTTAAGCTTCAAATGTACAACCGGGCATTATACATTTATTTCTCTCTCTATATTATCAATTATTGAAAATGCCGTTTGACTACTGCTGAAATTTCCGACGAACAGAACTTCTTATCGCTATTTCAATAGAGGAGTGCAGTCTAAGGTCAGTTTGGCCAACAAAAGTGGTTTTTTCTGACAAGAATGACAGTTAAGGTCTACCATTCAAAGATTTTTGAATGTTTTTTATCATTGCGAACATCTATATTGCTTTATTAAAATAATGAATACACCCCTGAAGCGTATATCTTGAAATTTAAATTGACTTTTTAGCTAAATACTCAACATATCGGTGGCCAATAATTCTAGGAACTTTTTGCAAGTCACCATTTCATTCCTGTTATTCAATCACTAGTTATGTCAAAAGTTAGTTATATTTATTTTTGTTGATATTCGTTTAATAGTTGTTTCTCTATTCTTCTAATTTCTTATTCCACTGACATCTGACATAACTAGTGACAGATAACAGAAATGAAATGGAATGAAATGAAATGAAATGTTCGAAATAATAAAAAACATGAAAAAATCTTATGTTTTGAATGGTAGACCTTAACTGTCATTCTTGTCAGAAAAAAACACTTTTTGTTGGCCACACTGGCCTTAGACTGAACTCTTTTATTCCTTTCTTTTTCTTCAAAAAATATCGGTTATAAAATCACTAATGATTTTCATTCAATTGTTATAAAATTTTCAATGGATCTTTCAAAATAATCTCATTTTTGAGTATTGAAGTATCTCGTTCACTTAGTAGAATAAAAGAAGAGTTGTGGACAGTATACAGAACAGAGTGAGACTTTCAACTGCTATCGACCGGAATACTAGTGTCTGGTAAGTAATAGTATTACCTAATTGTAGAAATCTACCGGTAGACTCCCAGTATGCTCCCAGTAGCCCGAATAAATCGAAATAGAGGTTGGCAATTTAACCCGCGATTTTGTACTCGGTTCTCTCGTGATCGACGAAGCATCAAACCAAAGTATCCTCAAGAGAACTGGCGAACTTATTAAAGGCATTAGCACCGTCTGTTGGGTCCGGGCACATCTGTTAATTCGTTCACCCCATCTTATTTAAGGTTGTATTAGGTGCAGTGGCGGGTGAGACATTAATACCTCAAAAATCTTTTAATTTTGATTAAAATTAACCTAAAATTAGCACTAACAGAAAAAGAAAACCCTATAGGAATTGTTAATGTGCTTCTTTGTGGTGGACAA
>CAJUYG010000455.1:0-41969 GCA_910591675.1 Galerucella calmariensis
CCGTGCCAGCTTCCTTCTATAGCGTTCGCGCTGCCGTTTCAAAGACACCGACACGCTGTTATCATCCTACCAACGCGAGTCTTATCTCTACAGGTTGATGATTAAATTACCGTCGTGGCTATGATGCCGTTCACGTACCAAAGATTCTGTTTCTGATTAAGAGAATTACTGATTTGAATTCGGGTCTCTAACTAAAAATTTTTTATGAAAAATGGGTGTAAATTTTTGTAAGATGTGAAGAAAAAGGTGAAACACTGAAATACTGAAAATAGAAGTATTTCACTCAATATACAATGGGTCAATTCTAAAGGGTTCAATTATTAGAACTTCAGTTAGGTTGGAGCGATCGGGGGTCACGGCGCAAAAAATCTGACCGTTACGTTACGTTGCTGCGTTATGTGCCTCAAGCGCGTGCGCTCTCTCCTCAGTCTCTCTCTCGTTTACGAAGCAGCGATTCATAGGCTTCAGAGCTAGTCTCTCGGCGGAAATTGTTAATTGACAGCATACATTGTATTATTAATTACAGTTAATAGTTTTCTAGCTTCAATATGAATTAAATTATATAATTTTTAGAAATTAGTGAAAGTGTATAGATAACATAAGTGCAAAGTGGATATTATGGAAAGTACTTCGAGTGAAAGTGAATCAACAGAAAAAGAAAATGGCAATACATAAGTTAACAAAATTTATATCATATTTCTTATAATAAATTCTACTGTATATTTTTGTTAAATAAAGTTTCATCCAAAGTAAAATATTAATATGTGTATTTATTTATTGATTATTGCTTAAGAGGAACTAAAGTTCTTACCGTGTGTCCCGCGACACGCTCTTCAATTTTTTCATCTTGTTTTATTGTTCCACTCTGTATAATTGTTACTTATACCGTTGGAAAGCAGTTTTTACGGGCTTATCAACAATTTTCTTACAACGATTTGTCTTTGCTTTCAATATAGACCTCAGCCTCGTCAATCACTTTTTCATTTGAGTCAAATTTTTTCCCTAGATCATATTTTTTTAACTGTGAAAAACCAGTAGTCTATATCTGGAAAATAGGTACAGTCCTCTACATCAAGTTGTGGCACAAATCTTTATGAAACAGCACTTTTTTCTTTTGCGTGTGAAATGTTTTTTAATTTCTGCACTTGAACTGCATGCCACAACTTTACCAGTTGTATCTGTATCTGTATCTGTAGAGTAGGGAGGGTGAATGTAGCCTCAGAGCACTTAGGTCATATGTGACGCATTGTACATCCTTTCGAGAAGTTGTCCTCCTAGGTCATCGTCCATCCTGTCCTTCCCAGGAAGGTGGACAGGTCACTAGGAGACATCTCCTTTATATCGGCAGTTGTAGGCCAAGACTCACCGAACACACACTCTCTTACTGACTATAACTCCGGACACTCGCATAAGACATGCCTAACAGTTTCATCTTCCTGTTCACACATCCTGCATATAGGTGTGTCCTCTAGCCTCATAGTATGGAGGTGTTTGATTAGTAGACAGTGGCCAGTCAGAAATCCTACTGTTAAACGTATGTTTTTCCTGGTCATCGCCAAATATTTTTTCAACACCAGCTTCTCAGGGTCGCCCAGGGTGATCCTGGAAAGACTCCATCCCATCTCTTAGGGGATGGAGCATGGGTTTAAAGTTTGGCTGCCAGTTGACTTTTAAGTATTTGGTCACGAAACTAATAGTGCTAACGATAATTTTGATTCAGATGTATAGCAGCGGATCTATGCATCATCCACTGTCACACATCTTTTCCCAAATCTTCATTTTAGCTTCTTATAAAACTATTTGGTGTTTTCCGAAATAACTACTTATTCTGGACCCCCACAACGTTCAGCATTATATTAACAAGTGGTGTTACGTGAACAAGTTTCAATATTTGCTCAAAATTATTATCTTTCACAGTAATACTTACATGCACGCCTCTGTTTTGACTTAAAAGCAGCATACATTATCTACTCCAAAGCCCCGAACAAGATGAAAGCGATACTATTATTTTATGTTACTGAGGGTCTGGGTGGAATAAAAAGATGAGGATGGAAAAAGGAATAGATAATGCCTTTCACACTTATTGAATCCTCAGCTTCGTTAATATGCAATTTGGATGCTGGATATGGGGTGTAAGATTGGAAATGGACTAAGTTGTAGGTAAAGTATTCATTTGTGATAATATAATTTCATTTTTGCGACTATCAGTAAGTTTTAAACACTGCAAAAATGTTAATAGTAATTTGGAGCTAAATTTTCATTATAGCGTGTCCTCGCTATTGGTTTTTATAATTTACACGTTGCCGTAACAGTAGCCTTGGATAAAAGTTAAATAACCCGTTACCAGAGCCATCGGATTTGCCTTATTTCATCTCGCTGGCTGATGGAGATTCTATGACGATAGAGGTGGGAACTAAAAAATACCAAGTAACGACTCTTTTTCATACAGTATAATGAGGTGAAAACTTGACAAAAATATGATGGCGGATGACGGATATGTTACTGTTTAAGACCAGATAACAAGTCTTCAGGGCCGGCGAAAGGCTAGATTAACGCCCGTGCGAAAGGCAAATTTTCCGCCCCTTCCCCCCTCGATTTGATGAAATACATATTTTTAAAATTTTTTAAGTTTTGAAATAACTGTTATGTAGAATCAATTTATAAAGTTGAAATAAAAATACTCAAAGAAAAAGTAATACGTTACTATATTCACTTTCATAATCGTGAATCGTGTGTAAATTAAAATACAAAAGAACAGAAGAAAATTATTTATTAAATATTAAAAAACTAATAATGACACTTAAAGTTATAAACATCTAAAACATTATATTATAAAAATAAACATAATAAAAATACTTTCTCAAAAAAGCATAAAAATTATATTATTCCACTAAATACAAATTAAATTTGATAAGAATTAACTTTTCTGGCTTTAGTTTGCGAAAAATCTTTAAGAATATTGTCAATCTTAATATTCATCATTTGGTCAAATTCTATGCTCAACATAGTCAGATTAACTAGGCGCTCTTGAGAAATACTTGAACGTAAATAAATTTTAATAATTTTCAATTTTGAAAAACTGCTGGTGCGGTGGCGCCTTTCATTTAGTGATGAGCAAAGCAAGACCAAGACTCGAACAGTCACGGTCTTGGTATTGCACTTGCTTATTCAGTCTTGGTCTTGGTCTTGCTCAAATCTGTCCGGTCTCGGTTTTGGTATTGGTATTGGTGTATTTTATTTGGTCTTGGTTTTAGTCTTGGTATTGCCATAATTTCTCAACGAACATCTTTCAAAACATTTTGTAAACATTTTATTTTTACGCAACAAACATTTTTAAACCTAAATTTAGTATTTTTGAATTAAAAAAATGTCATTAAGACATTATTATCATGTACGTCGCGATATGAGCTTGTCACAACTTGTCAAGAGAATGATTCTCTAGTTCAAAATATATTTATGGAAACTCAAGAACCTACCCTTCTTCAACGCATAAATTGACCTTTTAGCAAAAAAAATCCTTGAGAAAAATGAAAATATTGAAAAATAAGTAATTTTCCTTTGGATTTTAGCCATGTGTTAACCAGACATTGGGACAAAGACTATGTACTCTTCGAACATTTTTGTAGATCCTATTTTTTTAAACAGTGATTTCTTTGTTTTCTTATGTATATCGTTAAAATCTAGTAAAGAAAACTGACAATTCGACATGCCAACTTATATTGTTCCAAGAAAAGCATATGTTGATGCTGTTACAACTATTTCATCTCATATAGTTACTGTGAAAAAGAATTTTTGGTTGAGTCTTGCGTATTTAGTCTTGGTCTTGCATAGTCGGTCTTGGTATTAGTCTTGTTCATTCTGTCTTGGTCTTGCGAGTCGAAGAATGGTTTTGGTCTCGGTCTTGGTCTTGCGTTTTCGCAAGACCAAGACAGCAAGACCAAGACCAATTTTGCTCATCACTACTTGGGCTTGGGATTTGAGCTTGGGCTTGATCATCTTCTGACCGACCGGCGCGGCGACGACGCCTTTCTTTGTCAATAAAATAATACCGCACGTCTGTTCACGCTCGGTGAGGCACAATACATCATAAGCAAATAAACTGATTGATATATTATGCACTTAATTTATATTGGATAATAAAAAATTTTACACATTTTCTTGTGCTCTAGTTTATTATTTATATTTTTTTATATTAGTCACTTTTAGTTCTTGCCAGTTTTTTATTAACTATCTCTTGATTTGGCGCTCCTAGATGTTGGCGCCCCGTGCGAACGCACGGTTCACACGGGCCTTCCGCCGGCCCTGCAAGTCTTCGAAATATTGTGAAATGTACTTTACCTGGATATGCTGCAACTATGGTTATTCTGCGCAACTGACAGGTGATTTCAACAGTTTTCTATACCAAGATGAAACACCATAAGAACCAATTTATTTTGTGTGATACATAGCCCCAACAAAATGTATGCCCACCTTTAAATGAAGGTCAAGAATTGGTATTTCTTGGAGACAATTAATAACACGAAACACGTCGTTCCCATCTCGTGACGCTACTTAAATGATTAATGTGAGATTATCTTTTCTATAAAACGGCCGAACATAAAGCGACGCTAGAAAAAAAATTTAATGCGGCATGATGCAGACGGTTAACTACGTTTTAATGTGTATTAACAAAAAAGTAAATCCAGATTAGTTATAAAACACGACCGAATTTCGCCGCTAATGGAGGTTTATTTAAAACAAAGAATTAGGGAACGAAAATATGTTGGTTAGCTGCCAGTTTTTAAAGGAGAAAAACAGTTGGGGTTTGAAAAAATGTTTTCTCAGTGGAAGCTGGGGAGAGAATTGGAAATAATAACAAATAATAACACAGTTATGACTTAATAAATATAGTAATAGTAATAGATAGATCGCCTATTCCACTAAGACCTTTTCAGGTCTATTGAACTTTGTTTTGCGTGCCTTTTAAGCTTACAGTTCTCCATGCCACAAAGTCTGCAGCTGAGGTCCCCGTTATTTAGCCCTATTTTATGCAGGTGATCTTTTACCGGGGTATGACCCGTTAGATAACCTTAAATAATTATTAGCTTATTCCTACTGATATTCAGTAGCTCTTCGGCCCTGCTTTGGAGTGTTCCTCCACTGAAGTCTATGTTGATTTTGTACCAATTTTTGTATTTGCCCTCGGACTACCTTCTTTGTGGTCCCACTCTGGTTCTACATATGCTGTTGCGGAACCTCTTTTCGAGTTCATCAGCTTGTTCATTTCCAGAAATAACGTTATGTCCCGACACCCACACTAATCTCACTTTAATGTGGTCTGCTAGTTCATTTAGCTCTTTCTGGCATTCTTCTACAAGTCTGGATGTTACCTTGCGGCGGTTTAAAGCTGCAAGGGCTGCCTGGCTGTCAGTATGTTTATCCTATGGGTGTCAGTCCTATGTTTGTTAATTCTGACACATTCTAGGATAGCATAAATCTCTGCCTGAAATACAGAGGTATGTTCTCCTATTGAGAAGGTGCATCTTGTGTTTTTCATTTCCCTATACACCCCTGCTCCTGTCTCTTTTCCAGTCTGTGACCCGTCTGTGTACCAGGTCTCTTCTCGGGGAAACTTCAGTCTGCTTGGGTCTTGCCAGTTCTTTCTGTGAGGTATTTCTACCTTTTATTTAGGACTGGAGAGAAGTTGTGGCCATATCATATCTAAAATGGCTCCACTTATGATGTTCTTAATGGATATGTGTCCTGATCTAACTATTTTGTTGCTCAGGTTACTTTGCTGCCTAAATAGTTCCATCCTTGCTTTCCACATTATTACGAGGTGTAATGGAGGAACGCCAAATAAGGCTTCTAGTGCTGCCGTTGGCGTACTTCTCATGCACCCTGCAATACTGAGACAAGCAAGTCTTTGCACCTTGCCTAGTCTCATCATTGCATTCTTTTGTGTCGTCTTTGTCCACCAGACCAAAGACGCATACATATCTTCTAAGGATTTGACAGTTTTCCTATCTTTGCTTATTATTTTTAAATGAATCTGTTAACTGAGCCACCTACCGATACTGATCGTGAATCTCCCATGTGTTGAGACCCTTATGATGGTCACTTTGTTACCAGGAAAAAAAGAGAGAAGCAAATAACGTTTGTTGTTTCAGAGGAATATGTACAAGAATGGTCGTAGCCATGTGGTGGTTCTTCGCACTAATAATCACGGCTTGTTATACAGCGAACATGACGGCTTTTTTAACGAGTTCACGCATGGGTGTTACCATCACTAGTGCCGAAGATCTAGCAGCTCAAAATAAGATAAAGTATGGATGTGTTAAAGGTAAAATCAATCTTATACATCAAATTTCTGTTGGAACAATGGATTTTCTTTAGAGAATACTTACTTAGCTTGTGAAATGAAGGACATGGTCTGTATTTTTTGTACATTTTTTTTTGTTTGTTTATGACCAGAGAGAGACTCCATTAGCCGAATAGGTTTTAGTTAATTTATTTTTTTTTTTATTAAAGAAGAGTAAGTATGGATCCCAAATTTTTTTTTCAATACATGATCTATTGTACAATATAATACATATGTATAGTATGTACAAAAATTACGAGGAGTAATAAACCCTAATTAAGTATGCAAAACCTTTACAGGAAGCACCATGAAATTTTTGATAAATCTCTTACTTTAAATTACATTTCTTCCGTAAATCTAAAAACCAGGTAGATCGACCCCGTATTTGTTTCAGTTGTAGCAAAGTTTAGGGTTTCTTCATTGTTAAAGGATTAGCAGATAAGCAATAACGCAATGCAGTGGTGTGTATTTTGGGAAAAAAATACGTTTTAAATTATAATATAATAAAAAATGAAAAGAAATAATTATTGGAATACATTTATTACTTACATTTTATTCTATATCCGACTCGGAAGAGGAAGAATCGTTGTTGACATTAATAATAATAGGGTCGATTAAATCATCACAAATATTGTCAATTTTCCACATATTTTCCTCTACTTTGATAACATGCTCGATACAGTTTGTCCAATTTTCCTTACTAACATGACTTACAGCACTCTCAAACAATTTCACAACATCGTTTATTTTAAAAGTAGTATTTTTTTTCCAACTTCCCCCTTTACCTGAGCCCATATTAATTCTATGGGATTGAGTTCACAATGATAAGGGGGAAGTCGAAGAACTGATATACCACGAGAAGAAGCCATTTCTTCTACAATGTAGGTTTTATATTTATTCTTGTTCATTTTTGCAATTCTGTAAAGTTCTTCCCTTAGTGGATCTTTTGGAAACTTGATATTTTTCGAAATAAGCCACTCCAAAAGCTCTGCTTTACGCCAACGACTTGTGGGCAATGCTTCTCGTAACCGTGAATGGTAACTTGCGTTGTCCATAACAATAACAGCCCCTTTTGGAATCAGATCCAACATTTGAACAAACCATTCCTCGAAGACATCCCCGTTCATATCTTCGTGATAGTCCCCCGTGCGTTTTGAAATAAAAGTTAATAATCCACCATCAACAAAACCTTCAGAACTTCCAGCATGGACAATGATAAGTCTTTTTCCTTTTCCAGATGGTGGCTGCAAACCTAACGACAAACCTTCCACGAATGCCTGCCTTCCGCTTTTAATGTTTTCATCTTGCCAAGATTTGGAAACTGTATATCCAGCATTTATCCATGTTTCGTCTAAGTAGAAGATTTTCAAATTTTGTTCTCTGGCATGTCGAATGCTTCTTAAATAGTCTCTTCTCCAAAAAACTATTTCCGGTTTATCTATCCCACATCTATCCCACATCTTTCAAAAGTTTGCATAATGTCATTCTGGAGAATTTTGGATAGTCCGTATCTTCTTGCACTGATGTCATAATTTTGTCAAGTGTTGGAATTTCCTTTCGTATGTAAAATCCATGGACTTTACGCCTTAGTCTTTGTTTTAATGACTCATCGATCTCAATTGGTTTTCGGCCTGAAGGAGTTTTAGGGGGTTGAAGAGTTCCATTCTTGCTTTCTTTTAGTAATCTATAAATTGTTGATTTAGCAACACACAACATAGCAGCCGTTAATTCCACAATATCATCAACACTTGCACTTGGATCCTTGTTTTTCAATGATATATAACAATTCAATATCAGAGTTTTTTCATTTAAAGATAATGGACCTGTTTTGGTCGTTTAGATGGTCCTTGGCTTATCGACATTGTTTGGTACTTGCACAATTAACATTCAACAAATGTTTTAAATATATTCCAACTGTTTAAAATATTATGAAAACCATACAACTTCATACAACTTTACTCAAAGAACTAATACTAAGTACTGATTTAATGTACCTACTTTCTTTTAAAATAATATTCCCGATAATGTTTCTAAGAAAACTTTACTCAAAGAACTAATACTAAGTACTGATTTAATGTACCTACTTTCTTTTAAAATAATATTCCCGATAATGTTTCTAAGAAAACTGGGTTGTTCAATACAAAATGTACCTTACGGTATACCCTCTTAAAATATATTTTGGTACGTCTATGAAATCTTCTTAAATGAATGATTTATTACTCCTTGTCCTTTCTATATAGACTATAGTAATATAACTTATAATTCTCTTTATTATTTATATTTTTTGTCTTTTTTTCCAGTATATATGTTTTTTTTTTCTTTTCTTTTTTTTCCTTTTCTTTTTTTTTCTCTTTTTTTTATATTGATTTAAGGATTAGACAAAGACACATGCCACGCTTAGGGGCCTATCAAAGCGTTTTTAATTCATCACTGAAAGAGCCTCGGATAGAAAGGGTTACAGTTGGAATAAAACATAGGATTACTTGTACTTGTACATAAAGGCGCAAATGTTCCACATATTTCCTCCTTGGAAGGTGGAAGCTTTTCCTTACCTCTTGAATACAGAACTGTTGTTTCTTTCAGTGGGTTTGGGTTTGTTGGTGTGAATAAACCGAGTCCAAAGTTGACAAAAATTCAATTTCAAAAGTGCATCAAAAAGGTACCTGTCGATATACAAAATAATCAGTATTCAATTTGACAAAATATAACCTAACCTAACCTCTTAAACAAACGGAGTAACAATTCGGAGCACGTTTGCTTCTCGCTTTTACGCTGTCACATGAAATTATCAAAAAGTGCTTATCGCCTGCCAACTTGACAATTGAAAATACATTTTAAATACAAAATGACCAGCTTTGACTCTATATAAAACAAAAGTAGTGTAAGGTCAAGGTTGGGTTAGGTTCAGGTCAGCTGTCAATTGATCAATTCTCAACAAGAACTCCATTTAATACTGTTATGTACGTCTCTATTGGACACAATCTGAAAAGAAGTTCTGTAAATGTTTAAGATTATTTATATAAATATCTACCGGTGCCAAACGATCCTTTTTGTATTGCAAGATGTTTAAAGGTTTACTTGCTCCTCAATTATTAGATGTAGCCTAAAATAGTCATCACTAGACTTTTTGTGAGAGTCCAGCTCCCTCTTTTTTATTAATAAAATTAATGGAAAAACTGTTTTGTAGATGGTGCGACGTCTTCGTTCTTTAAAGACAACAATTTCACAACGTATCATCGTATGTGGGTCCAAATGGATTCTGCAGACCCAAGCGTGTTCGAAAAGAGCAACAAAGAGGGAGTTAAAAGGGTTTTAAATAGTAAAAGGAAATATGCTTTTCTCATGGAAAGTTCCAGTATTGAATACGAGATGGAAAGAAACTGTGATTTGATGCAAGTCGGAAGTAATTTGGATTCCAAAGGTTACGGAATCGCTATGCCTTTTAGTGAGTATTTGGGATTTTAAGGGTAATAAAAGTTATGTTTTAAAATTTCGTATAAATATAATATTATGCAGTTAAAATACAGAACATAAAATATTCTCTGTTTATAAATATTTTGATGGCTTGTATCAATTTATTTATAAAATATGTCCTAATAATAAATACCGAGTGTTCCATAAATTTACAAATATCTTGTTTTTATTGAAAATCTATACAGGGTGTCCCACGACGAGTTAAAACTATCTGTATATGGCAAAATACTTATAGTAAAATCATGAAAATTCCTACGTTTCGGTTTTCGGATGCGATCTTTTTAAATAAGATATTTTCAAAGTTGCAGACTTCCGGTTCTACCGGAAGTCGACTGTAACTTTGTTATTTTGAATAAAACACCCTCTATATAAATAGATTCTTGAAATCTACGTAGAATTTTAGCATACTTTTGTCTGAAAACTTTTTTCGAAAAATGCACATTTTTTAAGTTATTAATGTTTTTGTAAAAAATTTGACGGTTGCATACCCTTACAAATTATTTTTTTAAGAGGATACCCTTAAAGATATGAAAATTTTTTCTGTTCGGTTGCCTTAAGCAAGGTCAGACGTATTTGAATCTATGTTGAAAATTTTATACAGGGTGTGTATAGAAAGTGTTCAAAGTTTAACTTCATAAATATCAAATTTCTTTATTTTTTTAAATAGAACCACCCGGTTTTTTCTATTTTAATGCATTCAGGGGTAAAAAATAAGGCAAATTCATGTATACTTTCCTATACCTAAACCTTACCGTTATCCAGATATTAAATGTTTTCTGTAAATTTTTAGAGATGCAGGATATCTTACTGCAAATAAAGCGCATATTATGTTCTTGTAATAACTATGCCATATTAACCATGTATTAAAAGCAAATTTACATAAACTTTTTTATTTCTTAGTGCTTGTATCAACGGGTCAAGATAAAATTTAGACCACACCTGCATCTCTAAAAATTTACAGAAAACATTCAATATCTGGATAACGGTAAGGTTTAGGTATAGGAAAGTATACAAGAAATTGCCTTATTTTTCACCCCTGAATGCATTAAAATGGAAAAAAAACGGGTGGTTCTATTCATGGAAATAAAGAAATTTGATATTTATGAAGTTAAACTTTGAACACTTTTTATACACACCCTGTATAAAATGAAAAAATTTTCAACATAGATTTAAATACGTCTGACCTTGCTTAAAGCAACCAAACAGGAACCAATTTCATATCCTTAAGAGTATCCTCGTAAAAAAATAATTTACAAGGGTCAAATTTTAAAAAAAAAAATCAATAACTCAAAAAATATGCATTTTTTGAAAAAAGTTTTCAGACAAAAGTATACTAAAATTTCACGTAGATTTCAAAAATGTATTAATATACAGGTTGTTCTATTCAAAATAACAAAGTTGCAGTCGACTTCCGGTAGGACCGGAAGTCTGCTATCTCTGAAAATATTTTAGTTAAAAAGATCGTATCCGAAAACCCAAACGTAGGAATTTTCATGATTTTACCATAAGTATTTTGCCATATACAGATAGTTTTAACTCGTCGACACCCTGTATATGCAAAACGTAATAGTTTTGACATATTTTCAGTTCAAATAGTTCAAAAATTTCTGGATCGCTCGGTATTGTACAAATCATTTTAAAAATCAACATTAGGTCCATACAAACACATAATTTTTATAATCTAACAATTTATCTAATACCAAATATAAAAATAATTAAGCTATTTAACAAGTCAATTTACTCAGTTTCTTGTTCATCTTGTTAAAAATCTCCAGCAACAATAGACAGACTTTCTAAAAACATTCTTTTTCCTGATAAAACTAAAAAAAATAATACATTCATCTGATTTAATTGACTGAAATTAATAAAGAGCAATAAAAAGAGCAAGTGGTGTAAAAGTTTTGAGGCGACAAGATTAAAAATTTGTATATGTAATTCCGTTCTAAATCATGAAACAAAATGCATCAAAAGATAAATCAACAATCAGTGAACATTGGGTGTAAGAATCAATTCGGTTTGCTCTGGATTTATATTAAAATTCAAAAAATCAGTTGCATTCGCGTAAACATTCGTCACAGGTACTTGGCTGTAGGACAAAAAATGATTAGAAGTAAAATTCGGAGGAAAAAACATCTGAGGCATATTCACAGGAGTCATTGGAGTGATATTAGGAGTGGCTACGAAGACTGTTGCAGCGGGAGAAGCTTTTCTATAACAAACAAAAGGAGTAGGAGTGAGATTCAACATGGACGATTGAGGGGACATGAAACATTGCGCCGGAGCCATGTGGGGGCTTCTTGAAATTAATTCAGCGGGGGTGAGTTTCTTCGGATGTTCTTGTTTTTGGTGTCTTGCTTTTTTTATGTCGCTCGCGGTTTCGTTTAAATGGTTCTTAATAGATGGATCTGCTTTATTTTTAATTAGCAATGAAGATGCTTCGTAGTCTTCCATTGATGAGGCGAACATTAAAGGAGTGATTCCTGAAAAAAGAAATTGTTGAAAAGTGATTGTTTCCTGTGGCATTACTTATTCTTTTGTCTTATTTTTTGGAATCAAACCACAATATTATGTTTTTATATATATATTACGACGTTTCGGTAGGTAGTTCCAGCTATCGTTGTCAAGATGAATTAGATTTTAAACAATTTTCGGTCACTATCTGACACAACGAAAAAATTTGACAACCAGACTATCTGTATCTGTAAGATTTTGAAAGGTGGGTGACCCCACAGCACTTACGCCACAATTGGCCCATTGTGCATCCTTCTGAGGTTCAGACTTCCTTCTAGCTCATCATCGAGCCTACTTGTTTGAAGTAGGCGATAACGTCGCCGGAAGTAAGCTCCCTCATGCTGGCTTGTGTTAGCCTGTACTCGCCGAATACAGAAACCCTAAATTCAAAGAGTGTCGGACATTCACTAATAATGTGTTCGACAGTCTCATCTCCCTGTTTACATCCTCTACAAATTGAAGTATCAGACAGACCCAGTCTGTAGAGGTGTCAGAATACCCGTGGCTGTCAGAAGATTCTGTGTGTTCATAGTCACGTATTTTTGGCTACTTCTCTGTCCGGATACTGCAGCAGTTCCTTGGCAAGCCTGCAACTTTCTGCATCGTCCCATCTACCGTTAAATTTTTCAAGGAAGTGTTCCTTTATTAGATCAATCATAGCCGACGCCGACAGACCAATGAAAGTGCCAGGTCCCAAGAGTTTTTGGGAGGCTGCTTTCCTGGCTAGTGAGTCGACAATGTGGTACAGTACTAGGCCTGATGTGATACGTCGTCTGCTCAGGGCTAGTAGTGCTTGTCTACTATCCGTAAGGATGTGAGTTTTATTACCTGTGGTGTTTCTTTTGGTAATCTCTTTTGCGGTGACGTAGATAGCAGCCCGACAACTAGACTAAATTTAAAAACTTACCAGTTTTTGGTGTTTTGCCGTTTAGATCAAATTTTTCTTCAATTAAATATGACAAAATGTCTTTGTTTTTGAATAAAATGGCCATTGACAGCGGCGAAAAGGTAGATTGTATTGATCTTTTTGAAATGCCTCCAGTTAAAAGGTGTTCCAAAATCATTTTTACTATTTCCAAACTGCCGCCGGCTATGCTTATGTGAAATACGGACATACCTGAAAAATAATAATATTACAATCCTTGTTTTTTTGGAATTTTGTATTATACAGGGTGGTCCTTACGTAATTGTACATAGAAGTTCTAGTTGTAATATTTTTTCGTTGTGTCAGATAGGGACCAAAAATTATTTTATGAATTTTATTACTAGTTAATCTTGACAACGGTAGCTGGAACGCTACCGAAACGTCGAAATAAAAAGTAAAAAACATTATTGTGGTTTGATTCCCAAAAGAATCAGAAAAAAGTTCAGTACAATCTTCACTTCCAAATATTGCGTTTAAAATCAGCTAGCCTTAATAAAATGTTGATATTAAGAGAGATACAGGGTGTTGAACACGCAATTTTAATTTTCGTTTTTTACAATAGCAATGACGAATTCTGACGAATACGCACAGAAATTTGAAGTTGGGGGCTTTTTGATATGAGAAATCATAATTTTACATCTATTTCGATGTATTTTGTAGAGGGCGCCACATAGGCCCCGTATGCGGCATAAATGTACAAAAAACTTTTGCGTACATTTATGCCGCATACGTGGTCTATGTGGCGTCCTCGACAAAATAAATCGAAATAGGTACAAAATTATGATTTCTCATATCCAAAAACCACCAACATCAAATTAATGTGCATATACGTCAAAAAGCGTTGAAGTTATTGTAAAAAACGAAAAATAAAATTTCATGTTTAACACCCTGTATCTCTCTTAATATCAACATTTTATCAAGGCTAGTTGATTTAAATCGCAATATTTTGAAGTGAAGATTGTACTGTAATTCTATGTACAATTACTTGAGGACCACCCTGTAGAATCTTCAGGAAATTGACAAATGCTAGAACGAAAGTATAAATGAATGTATATATCTGAATTTTTATTTATAATTTGGTTAGTATCATTGTTGCGATCAGTGACGTATTAAAAAAAAACTTTTCAAGTGACAAAGTCTATAAGATTAGTTCTACTTTCTACACACTTGAGGAGAGGTCATTCAAAAAGGGTGAAAATACTTTTGGAGAAAACGTGATGAAAATTTAACATTTAAATGGCAAAAAAATACCTATTTATGCCATCAGTTACGAAATGCCTAATTTTGTGTAACGCGTGAGATTTTTGCGGAACGAACGTAGTGAGTTTCGCAAAAACTCACAAGTTACACAAAATTTCATTTCGTAACGTATTGCATACAAGATTTTTTCTAATTTTAAAGAAAGTAATAAAAAAATAAAATTTAATATAATTGATAAAAATTTGGAAAACATAAAATTAGTTTGTTGCTGTTACTTCATGTTAGTTGTCAGTTTGACATTTTGTAAAAAAGTCTAGTCGGAAGGTTTTTAGCGAGATTGATATATTTTTAGTTCTATTTTTAAAAATGAGTGATTCAAGTTCTGAAGAGCTACCAAGCGATATTGAAGAGGCAGCAGGTAATGCTCTATTATCAGTAATTCCCAAAAAGTCAAAGGCAGTTTATGATTTGGCATACGAAAAATTTTTTACGTGGTGTGATGAGAAGAAAATTAAACATGTTAATGAGAAAGTTTTACTTGCATATTTTGAGGGTAAGAAAGATCTAGAAGTTTCCACATTATGGACACTTTACTCAATGTTAAGGTCTGAACTAAATCTGAAAAGGAATATTGATATTAAAAAATATACAAATTTGGTAGCATATATTAAAAGGCAAGCGGACGGGTACAGTGCTAAAAAGTCAAAAGTTTTTATTAAAGAAGATTTTGCCAAATTTTTAGTGGAAGCTGATGACAAAGAATACTTAATGGCCAAGGTTGCAATGATAATTGGAATGGCAGGAGCATGCAGAAAGGCAGAATTAACATTTCTTCCAGTTGAAAATGTTATAGACGAAGGAAGTCATTTTCGTGTTGATATCCCACCTTCAAAAACAAAAGTTATACGGCAGTTTGCAATTACCACTGGAGACATTGAAAATACGAATCTTGTTGAAATATTGAGAAAATATATTAAGTTGCGTCCCCAGGTTCTTAAACACAACAGATTTTTTGTAAAATATGCGAATGGAAAATGTACCAGAAATCCTGTGAGAATTAACACATTTAGCAGTCTGCCATAAGTTATTGCACAATTTCTTGGTCTTTCAAATCCTGTTCTATATATACTGGCCACTGCTTCAGAAGAAGCTCTGCCACTTTCCTAACAGACAGTGGCGCTGATATTTTAAAATTAAAGAGGCATGGTATTCGGAAATCTACCTCTGTTGCGGAGGGATATGTTGAAAATTCCATGAATAATAAAAAACTTATAGCGCAAGAAATATTTTTTGGTGAAACATCTAATGCAATGTGCGCCGCTTCCCAAATAACAGCAAGTTCGAGCAATGAAAAAAATATGTCGTCGGGAATTAATTTGAATAATTGCAATAATTGTGTTATCAATATTTATAATAATTAATTAATTTATAATTTATGTTTTTAACTTGTATTATAACAGTTCAATAAATAGAATAATTCTTTTTGTCACTAATTTTGAAATACATTTTCCGTCACCAATTGCATAAAATTTTACTTTATGCAACTAGTTACAAAAAGTAAGACGTTTTATAATGTCAATCAGTTTTAAAAAGTGTCACTTTATATGTCAAAATTAGAAAAATGTTTTTTATGAACCTGTTCTTGTTCCATTTTGTTGGAACTTGTTGGATTTTGTTTCCTACGAAGTATAAAAAGTCCTACTCAGTGTTTAATTATGTAATTTTTAAGAAAAGTGAAATAAAAAAGGAGTAAGTTAATTGTTTTCAACAAAGGATGCTTGAAACACAGAAAAAATCTCGTGTAAAACGATTATGAATAAGCAAATACCATGCAGATGACCGACCTAATCCTTCATACGGCTAATGGAAAGCTAACATACCCGCCATACGTGGAACATGCTACTTGGGATTATTTGAAACCCTACTTTAATGCCCCACGTTAATTGGACATGTCTGCTTCCAACATAAAATTGTAAATATCGATAGAAATAAATGGAGAATAAACAAAAAACATATTTTGACAAAATATCCGTTATGGTATTAACACTCCTCACTTCTTTGAATATAAATAAAAAAAAAATAAACAAACCAAATTTATTTTTCCTAGTGACATCACCGCCGAGCTGTAACAATAATTTGACAGTTTTGACATGCTTATTTCGACACGCCATCATCAACGGAGTCCAGCCTAAATAGTTTTCCATATTGAGCTCATCAAATATTATGAATTTATTGAATTCCTGGTCTTTTCCTCGAGCTGCTGCATAATGTAGAATTGTATTTCTATCATCGTCAATTATAGTCGAGTAAGGACTGACTATTTTTGGTACAACCACTTGGGATTTTAATTCTTGCTTTGGGTTTTCGGCCATTTTTGTTTCAAATCCTGCAATAATAAATTGAATGTTAAGTATGCATAATAAATAGAAGCTAAAACAAAGAATGATACTTGTAGAAAAGCTGTAGAATTATAAATATAATGATATTCAAAAATTTACCGATATTTCTTAAGGACTGAATTTGTCACAAATAAAATTATTATTATTGTCACCACATGTACAGCTACATTCACACAAATGATACCTTTTCGTGTTCTTCTGATTGGTTTTTATTATAATTCCAGTTTTTTGAAAATCCATATGCGTAGACGTTCTTAAAATTTCTGAGGGGATTGATTCAATAATAATAATAACGTTAATTTATTTATTCATTAAACACAAAATATTCAAATAACTATATATCTACTTCAATCAATATAAAAGTAAAAATGAAGAATATGTGAGGTAAAATATTTTTATTTTTTGGTGAATACCATCTTGAACTTAATATTGCTTTTTCTAGTGTTCCTTCTGCATAGAAAATTTAAAAAAAAATTGTTTAAGCCCGATTATAACAGGAGTTCCACTTTCATTAATTTTTTTATCCCCCTTGGATTAGATTAGATTAGAATTGGAGTAGCTCTTTGTCCTATCCCTCTGCAGATCTATTTGGGCCTCCCTATATTTAGAGCTGGATATCTAGCTTTATTCTTTTTATTAGACCTATAAGCCAACGGCCAACCAAAAATTATATCAAATACAGCGAATGGCTTGTCTGAACATCACAGGAGCCATGAGAACAACACCAACCGCAGCAATGGAACTAATTACTGGTCTGACCCCTCTGGACCTGCACGTCAAGGAGGTTGCATTAATGGCCATGGTACGATTGCGCACGGCTGGTGTAAACCCCGAAGTAGGAGTGGGCCAATTGAGGTTGAGCCTATGGCAGGAAGCGCTCACTGCGCTACCTCTGCTGCAGGCAGCCAACGATGCAATTGAACCCAGGTTTCTGTTTAACAAACCCTACAAAATTCAAATAAAACAGAACACAGAGCCAGACGCTGCAAATGCAATACGCATTTATACAGATGGTTCAAAAATGAAAGAAGGCTCAGGATGTGGAGTTTACTCGAGAGCACTGAGCCTCAAGATTAAGTGGGGAATGGGAAACAATACCAGCGTGGTTCAAACAGAACTGGCTGGTATCTCAATGACCTAGGAGGACAACTCCTCGGGAGGATGTACAATGGGTCACATGTGGGCTAAGTGCTGTGAGCCTACTCACTCACCCTCCCCACTCTACAGATACAGATACAGACCTATAAGCCTGGATACCGCCTCTTTTGCGTGTTTCGTTTTCTTCCTGCCAGAACCGGCATAGGCTGTCATCTGCTAGGACAATTTTGTGCCTATGTTTCCTCAGCCTACAATGTCCGGTCAGCATTCCCTCCATCATCCTCGTCATGTCTCGACTTTGACATAGTAGTTAGTGTGACAGTTTGGCCGAAGGGCTTTTAAGGAATAATTTAGCGTGCCTTTGTACTGGGGTTCCATACCAGCAGCGCAACGCGTGGTTGTTTATCCATATCTTTACTTAGGCATTTAGCAATTCCACAGGAAGATTCTGGCTCTATCATGACCTCCGTTGCTCCCTGCTTGGCTAATTCATCAGCCTTTTCATTGCCTTTTATTCCTTGGTGACCCGGTACCCAGGCTAGGGTCACTCTATTATGACTACCTTGTCTGTAGAGGGCCTTGCGACACTCCCACACCAGATTTGATGTTATCCGATAAGAGCGTATCACTTTTAGTGTTGCTTGGCTGTCGAAGTAGATGACGATTCTTTGGCTATCCACCTCCCGCCTCATCAACTCTTCTGCACAGCATCGCACCACCACTACCTCTGCCTGTAAGACAGTAGCATGTTCCCTAGTCTTAGACAGATCGTGATCTTCTCTTGTACCCCATATATTCTGGCTCCTGCTCCAGAGACTATTTTAGAGCCATCAGTGTACCAATTAAGATTCGCTGTTATAGGAGGCTCTGCTTCTCAATCCTTTCTCTCTGGAATATAAACTGTATATTCGTTTTTAAAACTATATTGTGGTGCAATCTGATCCATTGGCATTCCCAGTATTGGGTCTGCTTTTATTTCTTCATATAGCTTTTTGCAGGCCTTACCGTGTCCTTGACTTATCGGACTTATCCTTGTGACCAACAGATCCCCTTAACAAATGTGTTCCCTTATTTTTATGAAACCCACATACCTTGTCCTGAAGTAAGTGCCATAAATAAATGTTTTAACTATACCAACGAGGGACTAAATCTAGAACATATTTTTCTAATGATTTTAGTAAAAGAAGAATGTTAAAATTCAGCTCAACAGCTTCAAAATAAAGCTGAAACACTGATGTGTTATCTTAGAAACTTACCAGCACTATGAAAACAATTTTCATAGTCAATAAAAACCCTTATTAATCCCATTAATAAAATAACCGTTCTTTTATCCCTTAGATAAAACGCTTTCTGTACATTTTATTGGATAACGTCTGGAAAATTGATTGCCGAGACTCGTTTAGTATTCTAGAAATTTCCATGTAATTTGTCGTATACGATCAACGTAAGTATCCTCATAGAAACCGAAATATGACTACGATTTGTAGGATGCATTTACTTTAAAGTAACGACTATACAATATATTTGTTGAGATGATGGTAGACTTAAAAGTGAGGAGTCAAAAAAAGAGAAATAAAAATTTTCAATTTGCAAGAAAAAACAGTGAAAAATCTTAAAATGCTGTCTCATGACGGAAATAAACGCTAAAGTCTACCTTCCTTCATCCTTTTTGGAGCTTTAGTTCTTTACGCCAGGTTATGTTTGAGCGACCAGGGGTCGCGACGCAAAAGATCTGACCGTTACGCGTTACGTTACGCTACGTTATGTTACGTTGCTTCGTTATGTGCCTTGCTTGCGTGCTTGTGCCTCCTTAGTCTCTCTCTCGTTTACGAAGCAGCGATTCATAATAATATGCTCCTGCCGGGATTCGAACCTGGGCCGCCCGCGTGCAATGCGAGCATTCTACCACTGAACCACCGATGCTATATTTAAATTCTATGCAAAGATGGTATGTGCAGTGCCGGTGATCTACTTGAATTTGTTCGGATCAATTTTTACTATTACTTCCATAATTTTTTTGCGCGATTAAGGGGTCTAGCACATTTACTTTTCGAAATACAGGGTGTTGAAATTTTGAAAACTTGAATGTTTTAATTCGATAACTTTAAAATGGATGGATAAATTGATTTGACATTTGGCAGGTTGTTTTTAAATGTAAAAGGGCATATTTTGAAAGAAATTGTAGTTTGTGCAACTAGTGTGGATATGATGGCCATATCGCACGAGGACGAAGTTTGAGCACGACGCCGTAGGCGAAGTGCTCAATCGTTCAAGTGCGATATGGACAATCCACACGAGTCGAGCAGCATATTTTTCTACGACCCACTTCTAGAATCTAGAAAATAAAAATTTCTATAAACTGTAATATAACTTCAAATTGAACATTTTACAATTCAATTCTTGAATGTCCAATTTGTATAATGCTACGGTTTCCTTTTTTAAATATACGATGATGTTTTAAGTGGATGTTGCTAGTCGGACTCCCTCATGAAGGGTACCGTACCATTATCTACAATAATGAATATTCTGCTAAATATTTCAAACGTCTACCTGTTTTCGTTATTAATATCAAGCAGAATAATTATTTAAAAATAAATTAACTATAAAAAAAACATCTTCACGGGGAATCTAACCCGGGTCTACCGCGTGAGAGTCTGGTTTGCTTACTACTCGGCCACCGAGGCTTCGCAAATTGTTTATCTATAACGTCAAATGTATTACATAATTGTTGCTTAAAAGGAACTAAAGTTCCTACCGTGTGTCCCGCGACACGTTCTACCTTTTTTTGTCACTTTTTGGTCCATTTATTTTTCGCATTCCAAATTCAGTCATATAAAACTAAATAGCAAAGGTAACAGGCTTAGTAGAGGGATGTGGAGAGAGCTGACAAAAAGCTTTTAGTAATTCAATCAGCAACGGGAATCTGTAGATCATTTTTTGTCTTAATATTATGACAATGAGAAAATTTAAAAAGAAAAACCAACAAAAAGGTAATTTTTGGTCAATTTTTTAAAAATGCTGCTATTTTTGGACAAGTTTACATAGTTTTTGACATTTTCTTAAATCCCTTTTTAGCAAATTTCGACAGTTTTTACAAATTTAGACCTTTTTCGAACAAGCTCGGCAAATTTAGTCAATTTTTGTCAATAATTCAACGTTAACCACTAATTTTAATTGAACGCCATTCCCTGATAGGCTAAAAACATCAACCATAAAAAAATACACCAAATAATCAACTGTTTATGATAAAAATTCATTTACGATTTTCTAACACAAATGCCCAGTTTACTTTTTGTCATATTTCCGATTATTTATTTGTATAGTTTAACAGCACACAAGAAAATTTATTGACCAATCAAGAGAAAGACATTAAAGCATGATAGGTATGATACAACAAAGAACCCATAAAACGTTCGTGGATCGGTCGGTACCATTGAGAACGTAGTATACGCAGTTGTCGATCAGTAGGGGTCCAATTGTTTCGTATGCAAAGAGCTATTCCGCCGGATGCTTTTACACATTCGTAACATAGAGATGGGAACTCGTAGCTGGAACGGTTGACTATTGGTTGTACAGTCAACGTACACAGTGAAATCAGAAACACAAGATGCTCCTTCTCACTAGGAGAACATACCTCTGTATTTCAGGCAGAGATTTATGCTATCCTAGAATGTGTCAGAATTAAGAAATATAGGACTGATACTCATAGGATAAACATGCTAACTGACAGCCAGGCAGCCCTTGCAGCTTTAAACAGCCGCAAGGTAACATCCAGACTGGTGGAAGAATGCCAGAAAGAACTAAATGAACTAGCAGACCACATTAAAGTAAGATTAGTGTGGGTGCCGGGACATAACGGTATTTATGGAAATGAACAAGCTGATGAGCTCGCGAGAAGAGGTTCAGCAACAGCATATGTTGAACCAGAACCAGCTCTTGGGACCACATAGAAGGTAGCCCGAGGGCAAATACAAAAATGGGTACAAAGCCAACATAGACTTCAGTGGAGGAACACTCTAAAGCAGGTACACAGTAAAACCTTCACAGGTGACACATGTGTGAAACGGGCCGAAGAACTATTGAATATCAGTAGGAATAAGCTAAGAATTATTACAGATTATCTAACGGGTCATACCCCGTTAAAAGATCACCTGCATAAAATAGGGTTATATAGCGGGGACCTCAGCTGCAGACTTTGTGGCATGGAGACCGTAACCCATATCTTATCTGACTGTCAGGCACTGGACTCGAGGAGACAAACAATCTTTGGAGGAGCCAATGTGCCACCTGAAGTGTAGGGCACACATCCAAAGGTCCTTTATCGTCTACTAGAAGGTACGGGGATAGTTATAGTTATAGTTACCTGGGTGGACTAAATGTGGGAGTAGTCAATAGGCTGCAGTGCTCCCGGCATTAGAACGGCTTCTGAAACACAAAAAAAAACAGTCGATGGGCACACTGTTATTTCGCTCAATTTGAGTAAAGTAAAAATTAAACCGATGTTACCTTCTGAATGCCTAGTCGACACAGCCGCGCGTTTACATATTTATTTCTTACATGCAAGAAAATGAATAAAATACAGTGCATTAGTTTGGAAATATGTAAAAATATAGCTGTTAAATATCAAATCGGTAAATTATTATGCTTGCTTAGGCCCGGTTGTACATTTGAAGCTTAAAATTGAGCTTAACTGAGCTGGACTTAAAATATAAGCTTAGCTCAACCCTAAGCCTGTTGTACAAACATGGTTCAGTAGCCGCTCCACTAAACCTATATTTGCAAGAATTGGTAGAACTAGTAAATTGGTCACAATATGTTTGTCAAAAACCTAACTAATGTCATATTTGCTACCTATTGGTTTTACAAGAAATTTCCTCTGATATACAATCTGTCACGAAGCGAACGGTTTCTTTAGAAAGACGAAATCTTTGTATAAACTCTTGTATGATCTCTCCAACATTCAAAGTGATTCATAATCTCTCTATACACCCGAGGTTTTCTCGGGTGTACTTCCAATAAGTTCCAAAACATCCTCATCATCGGTTAAAATATCCATAATTAACTTTGACAAACTTTCAATTTAATATTAAAATAAGTACAGATTATGTTTGCAAACAATTCATTCACATTTAAGCCACGGAACATGATAACAATTTATGTTCCGTGCTTAAGCTTACATTAAACCTGCCCTCTTGGAGGCTTTACTAAGCTTAGGGTTTAAATGAAGCTCAACCGTAAGCCAACTTTGTACAACAGCAATCTGTCGCTGAGCCTGAGTTCACACTTGAGCCTTTTCTAAGCTACAATTGTACAACCGCCCTTATTGTGAAGAGCGTTTCAAGTATCACTTGACACTTGACACTTCACGACTCGATACCAATTAATCAGTATGCCCGATGCCTCAATTCAGAATAATTCCAAATATCCCTGAATATAAACATATCCTAGAATCTCCAGCTGCTAAAACTAAAGCTAACATTCCAAGATAGCTGTTTAAAAGTTTTTTAATTCTCAAATAATAACACAAAAATTAATTCGAAACAATGGAAGAATACGCCCAGACAAACACATGGGAAGAAATTCATAAGAGAACTATCAGAAAAAGTAGAAGAACTGCGCTCAATGAGCAGGAACGAACTACGCACCATAACGGGGCTACTAACGGGGCACTTTCCCACAAAGGAGCACCTGAATAAAATAGGGCTGTATAACGGAGACCTTACAGGCAGAAGATGCAAAAAGGATATCGAAACAGCTCTGCATATACTATGCAACTGTGAGACGCTGGACCACAGGAAGCAGAAACTGTATGGTAGACCCCAAGTTACTCCAGAAGACTTCTATAACCAACCAGCAAAAAACCTGTATGGACTAATACAGAGAACGGATTGGCTGGATAGGCTGTAGTTAGAACACTAGGAGGATCCACAATTAGCTCAGGAGGCTGAGGTGGTGCCGGGGAAGGAAAGGCTCCTTTAAAAAAAATTCGAAATTAGTGACAAGACAAAACAAGATTCTCATACAGATAGAGGAGATAAAAAATGAAAATAGAATTAAGATGGAGATTTTCAAAGACCGAAATAAAAAGAATAAATTGTTCTTGTTTCCTGGAAGAGTTTTAAAAAAAGAGAAGAAATGTTGCTGTAAACTTAGGCACAGCGGTCCATGCTCTAAGTTACAGTTTCCTTTTAAAATTGCAATTCAGCTTCTATTAGCTGCTATATACACCTATAGGTGGACAACGATCGCCGAAACCACAAGATGTCTTTCGTTAAAATGGTCTATTAAATTCAAAGTGGCAGAAAATTTACCAAACTTCTAACAAGTTTCAAAATAACTGTTTCACTCCACCTCTAATACGACAGTGGCGCAGTTAGTCAAGGTATAGTTGTCAAGTTTGAAAAAAAAAACAACTTTATGCTCTGTGGAGATTTATTGCTAGCGATTTTTACCTGTAATTGATGAGCGTTTCTTGACACGGTATTAAAGTGACATAAATTATAAATTGATAGGCTATATTCCCTTAAATTTTTCTAAATTATTGATTAATGGACATAATTATCTATTGTTAGAAAAAAACGAACAAATGTCCAATCAGCATATAAGTTGTTATTGCTGCTTTCAAAAACATATTTTATTTACGGGATTTAATAGTTTGCAAATTAGTTTTATTATTTATAAGAGTGTTTTCAATCAATACTTGTTTAGTGTACAAAACGTTTTCTTTTTCTAATTTCAGACAAATAACAAATAAAAAGAACAATTTTATTGATACAACAATATAATTGACCCTTTTCACTAAGCTACAATCGTTTTTAGTACGTTCTTAGTGTAATTGTTCTACACCAGAGTGCTTATGGAAAATACAAAGCGTCCAAGGAGTTCGTATCAAAACCGCGGAGAGGCTGAAAAACAAACATCTCGTTACTATATACAGATTTCAATATTTTTTTACAGATGCACCTTATAGAAAGTCCATAAATGCCGCCATATTGAAAATGCAGGAAATGGGCGTCCTTCATACTTTAAAAACAAGATGGTGGAAAGAAAAGCACGGAGGTGGTCAATGTACCGTAAGTTTGAATGAATTTTTTTACATCTAATTAATGTTCGAACGTTATTTCACAAATTTCCTTAGGAGAGACCGGGGAGGATCTGGACACGGGGATACAGTGGACAATAATGAGTTTCTCTCCTCAATGACAGCTTCGACGTTGTGTTTGATTCTTGTTATCGTTAGCTGCCTTGCGAATGTGCGAATTCTAGTAGGTACTACCGGCAAGAAATTACATAAAAAATTCAGTTCCGAGGCTGAGGTGACATTCACTGAGACCTAAAAGATCTATTGTGCCCCTTTACAACTTAGGTGAATATTCCTCTTCTATCCAGTAATCTCCCAGGTGCTGTGCCCTAGGATTCTGAAGTGCTGTGCAGTTAGAAAATATGTGGATGGAGGTTTCTTCTTGCATGCCACAAAATCTACATTATTCTTCCCTATATTGTAAATATTAATGTTTTTATTAAGGATATATTCTAAAAGTTGTTCACTTCTTTGGTTGGTGTTGCTACTACCCCAAACGGTGGTGTGTGCATTGGCATCACATGCTAAAAGTAGAGGTAGTACTTCACCAGCCTTCATACCTCTGGGAGTGGTGCTAGCCCATCTCCCTCAAAGTAGCATGATGCTATTACTATTTCCTTGTCCTCCTTCTTATGTTCAAGGTGTGTACATCCCCCATTAGTCCTACACTGAAAAATTTTGTACTTTCACTCTAATTTATCTTTTTATATTTTCTTCATATGAATTATTGATTACTTAATGAGAAAGGACTTCACTGCTTCTTTGTTTGTTTCTATAAAAGCTGCGGCAGTCTATCATGAGAAAAAAAATTTATGAGTAATAAACAACCAACATTATTGCCTGTCTTCGGAAATTCAGAAACTGATCTAAAACTTAATCACGAAGTTTTGTTTTAAGACCCATATAACTCGATATTGAACATAGTTTATTAACTTGAAAACAAGGATGAAATTACGATTAATTTTATGGACCCGTTTAACATAATACGAGGTGATAAAACTTGAAATATTTCGTATTTAAAAATTATATTCACCTGAGATATGTTAAATTATATTTTTCTATTGGACATTGGATATAAAAAAGATTAATGGGATTTTGTAATTTGTGATTTAAGTGTTATAAAATACTTTTAAATATACTAGATCACACGCATATTTCATATATTGCTTGGATATTAATTTATTTAATATATTTTAAATATGATATCAAAAATTACTAATAATAGGAAATAAACCAGTTTCCATTGGAAATTACTCCCAAATTTTAAAATAAAATTCAAATTTCAATACACTTTCCTACCACAACCCAAGAATTTCCGAAAGCTACCGATGATACGTGTGATGTCATATCTCTTGTGTTTACCTATGTCAATATGGCCGGTATTGCATTAGGTTATGTGTAGTTGTGTGTTTATATTGTATTTTAATTAAGTATTAATTGCTGCATCGACGTAAAAATATCATTTATATGTTTGTTTGAGACCATTACGAGTTTGTGTGTGCTTTTTTTATTTCTAAAAGTCAACGTAAAGTGGAAAGTGATCATAAATATTCGATATTTCCAAGGATATTTCAAAGCTTTTGGAAGAATATATTTTATTTACTAGTTCAGTGTTCAGTGACGATTCTTTCATATTTTGTGAGTAAAGATATGGCTAGCGAAGGTTTTGTAGAAGCACAAACTGATAACTTGTCCAAAGTATACCTACTCATTTATGCTGCTTGAATTTATGAAGTCAAACAGCTGCTTTGATGCAGAGGAAATAAGAGGAGTTAAAGCATCATCGTAAGTACGATTTAAATGTTTTATTTATATAATATATAGCAACCATATTTCGATGTGTGGTCGTGAGAAAATGATGTTTTTATGGTTGATTCCTAAGCATATAGGTACATAACCTCAAACTATTTAAGAATAAAAATTACCAGCATAGAAGTAGGTACTTACATTAAAATGGTCTTCACAAACAAAAGTAATGACCTTCTCTTAAGTGTATTTTTGCTTGCGCCACCAGGTAAAGTAACAAATATTTTGTCTGGAGCTTTAATAGAAGTTGATTTTCACACTGGAACAATGCAATACTTGGAATACAAAGTTTTTTTTTCGGCTTTATCCATTTTTATAGCTTTCAGAAACAAATTAGGTCACAAGAACTTAGAGCGTGATACACGAATAAGGACCTAAACAAATGACGTCACACCATGGGGCAGCCATCTTTATGACGTAAAGCGCATTTTGGCGAACTTTAAAATTTTATCATTTTTAAAGTCGTTTTAAAAGTAAATTTTATATTTTTTTGAAAAGATAGGCATGCAAGGTGTTAGGAGACCTGATAAAGCGTCAATTCCCACCAATAGCAAAATTTATGCTTGTACCCTATCAGTAAGAGCATTAGTTGTGAGTTCTTCTTTTTAAATTATTTTTACTCATTCCGCATTTTTCTTGAATCATTCTTCATAATTATCCATAATTTCTTCACTTAATCACAGTTTCCTGTAACAATTGTTGTCTTCAAGTAAAGTGTGTTATCAATAGATGTCAAGATACTAGTTTAAAGCACCTTCGAAACTGGCAATATGTGGCTGCAATATTGGCAACTATACTTTTTCATTTTTTATTTTTTTTTTTTTCATTTTTTACTATAAATATAAAAACGTTTTGGCGCAGTGAGAACACAAAAACAATTATTGCTCATGACGGGTTGGCAGGAAACGTGTTCAAAGTAAAGTATAATACTATTATCTTGACATCTATCCATACTTTCGTTGATTAAACAGGTCTGGCGAGGGTTGCGGTCTTGTTGAAGATCTAAAATGTAGATAACTATTTTTTTTCTCAAAATAATTATATTTTAGACTAATTACTTTATTATAAACTCAACTAGATATTCGATATTGATGATGTCGAATCGTTTAGAGAAAACAGAAAGGGCCCGTAATCAGACATCGAAAAGATTAAATTAACTTTTTTTTTATGTTGGTCATAATTTATATCTAACTTTTCGAATTCTATCAGTGCCGCATCGTATTATGTTCTTTTACCTACACAACGCCTATATATATATAGGTATACATATACCATGCCGGTCAACCGATCGACCAGACCTCGATTGAGAGAGAGAATATACCGACTTCATCCCGAGTATATAAATCAAAATGTTTATCTACTTCTAACTGAAAATTATAGGTCAGGAGGTTTTAGAACATATACGAGGTCCATCTATAGTGTTCTTTAACCATTTTAACAAACCATAAGGAATTATCTAGAGTCAATAAAAAGTTTTTTTTTTCTATTCTGTTATTTAACGTCGCTCTATTTCTGCGACTTCGGCTAATAATCACCGACGCCGGGAGCTTTCTACCCTCAACCGGAAATTTTGGCGAACCCTCTAGTGTTCCAACCTGTGGTAGCGTTCTTTAACGAGCCCAACATCCATGGATTCGGGACCTCGGTTTTACGTCTCCTCCGAAAGACGGCATATCTACATTATACCTCGTGTTCATTGGCATAATGCCTGTGAGCTATGATATGCTAGTCCGCTGTAGGCTGTACGGGCCCTATACGATGGTTTTCCTTGGCATGGTCACCCATCCAAGTACTAACCATGTTCGACACTGCTTGACTGTTATTATCACATCAAACGCGTTTCAATACAGTGCTGGGTCGTCGCCCTAAATGCTTTTTTTATGGACGAAGCACTGTTCTTAGTTTAGATTGCGCATGATTAAGTATAAACAACTATGCGCGTACACTCACCCTGTGCGTTTCTTATCACGTCGCGATCCTGAGTAATCTGATTCAATTCGTAACAAAATAACGCAAGCCAAATGTCGACATCTTTAGTTTAACACGAGATATTAATGTAAAAATAATATACATGTGCTACAAGCATTGTCTCTCTCTATATTATGTGTCTTAATAGTCTGGTCATATACTCTGACAGCCAAGAAGCTATAAAAGCAATCAGTTCCATTCAGACTGCTTGACTGTCTAAGTCCTACTATATTTTTCCAATGTCAGTTCACCTCTTTTTTCAGCTTTTCCCATTTCTCCCAATATTACATTGCAGCTGATATCGCAAAAGATTCCCGGTCTCCAAAAGAGTGTTTAAGTCCTCCTTTTCACTAGTTCATCTGCTATTTCATTCCCTTCTACTCCAGTGTGTCCTGGAATCCACGATAAGGTGACTATATTGTTCTCGCTTAGTTCATTGAGTTTGCCTAGGTATTCCCAAACCATTTTGAAACTAACTACACAGTGCTTTAATGGCTGCTTCACACTTTCTTAATTATGGCATGACTTTCTGCTTGAAAAATACTTGGGGCTTATTCCTACCTTCCAAAGTGCTTGGCTCCTAGCCCTTCTATTCTTTCCTTCGCCTCGCCTGGATAAGTATAGGACATTTATTATGCTGCGGTATCAAATATCTACTTGTTTGTAATGAAGCATCAACTGCTAGTACTAGAGTGTCACCAAGATTTATCTAATGCCTCGGCAAATAACAATATTATCCTGAGGTGGGTTAAAGAGCACGACAGGAGTAAAGGTAACCGCATTGCCGATTCTTCAGCCAGGGAAGTGGCTGGACTGAAAATTTTAGGACCCAGTGACACACCTACGGCCTGACGACTTCGACAATTGCGGAACTAGCCAAACGTTACACCCATTCTCAATCCCTTAAGAGATGGTATGGAACCAAAGGATGCAGTCTTGCCAGGATAACCCTGGACGACCCTGAGAAGCTGGCGTCGAAGAAATATTTGGCGATGACCAGGAAAAACTAGCGTTTAACAGTAGGACTTCTGACTGGCCACTTTCACTAAGGAAACATCTCCATATAATGGGGCTAGTGGATACAGCTCTATGCAGGATGTGTGAACAGGAAGATGAAACTGTCAGGCCTGCCATGCTAGTGTCCGGAGTTATCGTCAATAAGAGAGTGTGTGTGTTCGGTGAGTCTTGGCCTACACCTGCCGATATAAAGAAGATGTCTCCTAGTGACCTGTCCACCTTCCTGGGAAGGACAGGATGGACGATGACCTAGTAGGACAACTCCTCGGGAGGATGTACAATGGGTCACATGTAGCCTAAGTGCTGTGAACCTACGATCTTATCATTAACTCTAACAAACCAAAATTGAGACTCGACCTATCTTCTGTTATAACAAATTATGGAAAAGCTGACATATTTTTCTATTTCACCCTATGTCGCTCATAATTTGTACCGTCCTCGTATACTAATACAAATCCTTCCAAAAAAAAATACTATTAATCAAAAAAAATATCATCCTCTACCATATTTCAAAATGCAGTAGCCGCAACTTCCACGCAATAAATTACGATGTTCATAAACAAGTTTGACATAACCTTTTGTCCGCAGAAAGACAAACTATCCGCCGACGCGGCCGCCACCGAAATGGGTCTGGACAACGTGGGCGGCGTCTTCTTGGTTCTCGCTGTCGGTGTCGGACTTTCTCTGCTCATTGCGATGTTCGAATTCCTGTGGAACGTTCGAAAAGTTGCAGTTGTTCAAAAGGTAATTTTACTTTAAAAGATTTTTCAAGTATAAGTAACTGAATTGAGTTTTGGTTGTTCTAGTTGACTCCGAAAGAAGCTCTTGTCAAAGAACTGAAGTTTGCTGTAGATATTTGGGCTAGAAAGAAATCCGTAGTGAATAGTTCAGGTGTAGTTTTATTGGAAAAAATAGAAGACGAAATGGAAGATCGCATCTGAGATATATCAATCTTTACTTACATGGAATTAAAAAGGTTCTTCATCCTCATAGATTTAATAAACGAATTGGATTGGAATTTTTTGTTTTATTACCATAAAATATAAATAAAGACAATTAAAAAACCTAAAAAAGTTTAATACACTTTTTTTAGCTACTCTTAGGTATACATATTGCTCAATTGGAAACAAGTCAGGACTCCTTGGTGCTCATTTCATGACCGGTGAAACTGATGCAAAAAGTTTGTAACCCCGCGGTGGTAGTTCCGTGTCTATGGAAACCGAACATACATTCAACTGAATAGATCTACGCGCTGGAAAGAGTTTTGTTAATTAAGCCATCCAGTTATGTGTCTAATTTATACAAGAGGAAGATCCTTCCAATATCAAACTTCACTTTTCTCAACATTCTCCTGACAATAGAAGCAGGTATTTAGTCATTTTTGACAGCTTTGTTTTTGTAATATTAGCGAAATATTATCCACTATTGGTTAAATTGCCAAAGAAGAAGATCCTTCCAATCTTCAACATCACTTTTCTCAACATTCTCCTCACAATAGAGGCATACATTTAGTCATTTTTGACAGCTTTGAGCTTTGTTTTTTGTAAAATTAACGACATATCCACCATTGATTATGTGATGCCTTTTGGTCAAAACAATAAGTTTTAATATTATTTAATTGAAAAACATAAATTCCCTCGAAGCTAATTTCAATAAATCATGAATCGTTATATGAATAAGAATTAGGAAGGTTGCACGTACGAAGTCAAGTTCAGAGCGTGAAATAAACATAAATAGTATTATTTATATTTACTTATGATGAACTTGACTTGTCGTATAAATATGCTAACGATAGTGTTTTAAGGGGCATTCTAATTATCGATTCTCATTATAATTATGATTACCATTATTATTAATATTAGTGTTAGTAATAAGTAGTTTAATGTATAATAGTAAGTTAAAGTAATAAACAGAACGTGTCCCAGTGCTACAGGTAGTTGTTTTATTCCTGTAAGATGACCCACCGAGTGACCAGCAACACCACCTATTCAGAGGCCCTTCCACACCTATAATCTACCAAGTATCCATCGACGATACATTCATTACAGTTAAATTAAACGGTCAATAAAATTCATAGTTTTGTAACAATTCAGTGGTAGTTTTATACAAAATCTGTCAAAATTGACATAAAACTATTGATAAACACATTTTTTTTCAAAAATATAGTTATATGCCGACCCTGTACATAAGAATAATAGTGTAGGTGGGCCTAGTAAATACGAATTTGTTTGTTAAAATGGACACTTGCTCGAATAAACCCATTTCTTCATAAATAAATGTCCTCCAGGATAATATATGACAATGGATACTTTGTCGGTGGAGTGACTTGAGTTCTTTGAACACACCCGCAAGTTTTTATTGTCATCGCAGTAGACCTCATGATGGGTTTCAAATTGAAGGCTCTTTATTAAGTTTTGATTTGTAAATCAATTTCGAAAATGACAAAAAAAAAGTGGAAGCGTGACGTATTTTTTGTAAAATGTAAAGGGAATTGGTATTTGAAGGATGACAAGTAGTCGTAGTTTTGTGAAATTGAGTAATGCTTGATAAACGTTTTTTTAAATAATTGTTTATAAAATTATTTTTGGAAATAATTAACCGAGATTAATCTTGGATTATAAAATCACGATTCTATCCATCTCCCAATAATTAACCTTCATTTATTTTTAGAAAAAAACTGAAGTCTGTATGCAAGTACAAAAGAAAGTACATAAATATCTATCTGGGATAGATTTGCATAGGGAGGTTTTTTTTTCGGGCCGATATGGGAAACTCATGATCGAATGGGTCCTTAACCAGTACCCAGACAGTGCTGGACTCATTCCCCCCTGGGAATGCCTACCAGCCAAACCCACCTCAAACTCGCCGTTACTCCCACCTTGGAATCACTACCCTAGCATACTTCAAGACGGGCGGCGGTCCCTTACACACTCTCAGTCATCTTCCCCCTCCTATCATATTATTCACTTCAATTGTAGAGCAGTGTAACATATGGTGGTGGAAAGTGTTGCAGAAAGAACAAGAAACAGACTAAGTAGAGAGGGAATCATTAAAAAAAACACCTCCTCACTTCTTAGAAATCAGACAACCTGGGACATGCCACAAGACGGTATGATGAAAAAATATAACTTTTCAAAGAAATTCGTTACGGAAATGAGCAACAAGAAGGAATGGGATCCAAATACCATTACCAGACTTGGAAAGAATGCCATTCAATGGTACACAGACGGCTCAAAAGCAATAGAAGGAACTGGGATAGGAGTGTACGGGCCAGGAACCAAACACTCTGAAAGCTTGGGAAAAACCCCAAGTATCTTTCAAGCGGAAATCCACGCCATAAGAAAGTGCGCCCAGTTCAATATTGATAAAGGATACAGAAGACAAAGGATTATCATAATGTCGGATAGTCAAGCAGCCATTAAGGCACTGAGCTCTTGTGTAATCAGTTCCAAAATGGTGTGGGAATGCCTAGACAAACTCAATGAACTAGGCGAGAACAACATAGTCACCTTACTATGGATTCCAGGACACACTGGAATAGAAGGAAATGAAATAGTAGATGAACTAGCAAAGAGGGGGACTGAAATACCTTTCTGGGGGCCCGAACCCTTTTGCGGAATCAGCTCCAATGTAATATTGGAAGAAATTAGTAAAGCCGAGAAAAAGAGAAGATCTGACCATTGGAAAGATCTAGTAGGGCTTATACAATCAAAGACTCTTCTGGGTGACTACAACCTGTTGAGATCAAAAGAATGCATAAGTCAAAGTAAAACTGCGCTAAGAGTTTTGACAGGGATCCTAACGGGACATTGTCGCCTGAATGGGCACTTGAAAAAGCTCAAAATAGTGGAGGAAGAAGAATGCAGATTTTGTGGAATGGAAGAAGAGACCTCCATCCACATACTTTCCAACTGCACAGTACTCCAGAATCCTAGAGCACAGCACCTGGGAGATTACTGGATAGAAGAGGAACATTTGCCTAAGTTGAAGCCTGCAGACATCCTAAAATTCCTCCGGGAAATAGGACTAAAGGAACTACTAGTTTCTGAGACTCTCCTCAGAAACTGAGTAGAAGTAAGGGGGCACAATAGACCTTTTAGGTCTCAGTGAAAGTCACACACACATACAGTGTAGCTTCGGCTGCCTCTCTTAATCAACCACAATACATTTGGCAGAACTTTAGGGAGAGGGATACCATTTTCTGGTTGAAGCAAGTTGAAATAAATGGTTCCTCGTGTGCTCCAAATATAATGGATCGACTAAATGAAATTTGGTCAGCTGCATTCTTTGATTTGGTACACATTGGTTCATACCTACCTAAATATTCCTTTAAAAAACCTAAGAAATTCTTGTATAATTCGAAATAGCTTAATTATCAGTTAGTAAGGTTAAGAAGTCACTTCTACTTTTTGAATAATGTCGACTGATGTCTTATCAATACAATGCTCGTTAAGCCGATGGCAAAAGAAGCCGCCAGACCGAAGGTGAGGCTGACTTTCAATGATTTTCTAGTTAGTATACTTATTGGTACTGAGCCCCTAAGTGAGATAACAGGTTCCGGTATAGTACCCTGCTGAGATTGGGCGTGGGTGGCAAATATCTGTCCTATGCATCGAAAATTGATTGTGCTTTTCTCAAAAATTGAGTAGAAACCTTGTATTATACCGAGGGCTGTAAAAGAAATTGTTTCTATGGGAGTTTGAAATTTATTTTTGAAAATAAATTAACATTTAATTCTCTGTGTGTTGTTTGTATGAAGATGTTGATATTCAAAGGTATGAAATAATTGATAATAAACAATAATTATTTATTTTTTTCAAATTCTTAATTCTGTAGTTTTATTATTTGTTGATTGGTGTGTGAATTTGTGTTGGAAACATATAAAGTAGTTACAGATTTGAAAAATGGTTACACATAATCTTTGCCGATTCCCAGAGGCTTTAAATTTTCCCAAAGGTCGTAAATTTGGGATGAAAGATACTGTATATAAAACACGTGAGAAGAAAAGAAAGAGGAATGCTTTTTAAATTATGTGCTAAAAAAATATTGTAATATAACTCTAGAGAGTTTGGAGATATGCTTCAAATTCAAAAAGGAAAAATAGAAAGAATGGAATTTTTACGGATTTATATCCATTTTACACAAGAGACTTTCCAACTAGCAATCATTATTAGCGAACTAATATATTGTATAATTGTTTTATTGAGGCTTCGTAAAAAATAGCTTAACGCTTAACTGCTCTGTCACTAAACTTGTTTTGAAAAATTATAAAATAATTATAGAATAAGTTATAGAGCTATTTTAAAAACGTTCACAAAATACTTTTTATAAAGCATATTGCCTCTGAATGATACTTTGCTCTAAAAGCATTTTATAATGGTGCTTTTTCCGATTAATTTATCGCTAAAAAAGCAATGATAAAACTGTTTTGCTACGAACATATTTACTAATAACAAAATAATTTTAGTTTTACAAACATTTTTTCAACAAACTGTACATCATTACAACTTGGGTGTCTTACTAAGAATATATTCTGAAAATAATTTATAACTTTTATTATCGAAATTTATAAAAGAACTGACCAAATATTGAAATTCGATACAATAGCAGAGAAATTTGTGACTTTCGAAATGTTCAAAGAAGCTTCTCGGAAGTCATTTGACAATAAAATACCACTTCACACAATGACGTACAGGGGGAAACATTATATACATATTAAATTCTACCTATATTTTTATTCTAAAAAAGCTACGAACATAATTGATGAAGAAGAAGAAAAATGATAAGAATACTGAAGACAGAACAGAACCAGGAGTGGCACTCTGTAATTTATTTTCTCAACGAAAGCGAAAAGAATAGTGAAGCGAGAATATCTTTATCTCTATCTTTGTTAGTACCTACTCTATAACTACATCTCTTCTTTGACGGAGAGGGTTCGACAATCCTCGTGTCATTGATTCGTATAGAGATATTTTTATTCAACATTCTAAAAAAAAAGAAAAGAAGAAATTGAGAAAGAAAATAACCTATTTTTTTGTTTGTATTAGAGGATATAAGAGTTGTCAGTGTTGTATCCTTAGAACAGAAAACAGACTGGAAGGAGTCTTGACATTCATTAGCTGTATAAGAAAATGCGACTGAAGTCACCATTTGCAACACCCTAATTATGACTAATTTGTGAAGTTGACGTTTACTGACGTAGATTGTAGGAACGTTTTTTTTACATCATTTATTCACCATTGGTTGAATGACGTCAGTCTCCGCTGCAACGACATGTTGGAGTCATCAATGGCACATAAAAAAACGCAGTTGTTATTTAAATCATCTGACCACTGACAATCTATTTCTAAGTTGATTGTTGTTATATAGTAGCAGTTCATCTGATAGTTCCACTTGAAATTTTTTTCAATTTCTGACGCTGTTAATAGCGCCGTCAATACCTTGTTACCACATTTTAAATTTATTTCTATTAATTTGTCCATTTCTTTGACTGCTTCAAAAAATCGTTAGTTTTTTGAGGTTAAGCTGTCATTTTGTGAACCACCAAAGTTATCAACCACCTCAATACAACGGTGGAGTGGTTTGCAATTTTGGTTGATGCAACAGTAATAAATGAACCCGTCATTTCTTCAATCTACAATCCACCAATGAATATAAAAACGCAGTTGGTCGATTGGTGGATCTACTGGTGAATAAAAGAACATGCCTTCTTTATGTAGTTTTTTTGGTGAAAATAAGTTTAAACGAAATTATTATCAGAAGTATTATTCTATATTCGTATTTTCATTGCTCCTAGACAATATTGTTTGTATACATAGGACATAGGACGGCTTGTAGTTTTATATTTAATACATTTCAATTAGCTACAATTTTAAAACTTCACATATCCCATACCCTATACAAACAGTACGCCACTGTCAAAACGGAAACGAGTATTCGCCATTTGCAACCTCCTATTTGGACGCAAACTTATTTGGTAAATGCTCCTTCCTGTCTGTTTTATGTTCTAAGGTTGTATCTTAACTAGAAATATAAAATCAATTCAAATCAAGAATTAACTTTTTTGTTTATTTCATGTACATGTACATTTTTTGTACATATGAAAGATTAATAAACACAATACTGCATATAACCTAAAATTAGTATAAAATTTGAAAATCTTTACAATCAATTTCTCAATGACTGCAATAGGAATAAATAATACATACTTTCACGAGAGAAGGGGAGATAGAAAGATAAATCTCTGAGATAGAAAGACCTTCTCCGGTCTCTCTTCTCTTCCTTTCTTTATTTGCTCTCGATTACAATCGTCTAGCTGCGAAAACCACCGAATGTGTTTATGGAGTACCTAATAGCGAAAAGGAGTGATTCTCTATCGTTGAAATACTTACAGAAAGCCACTCCTGAAGACTATATAACTATGGACTAAGTCAGTAGATGAAGATTTAGGTAATTGCTTTTTTGCAAGACCAAGACCAATTCTGCTCATCACTAGTTGTGGCTTCTTCACAACCCCAAGCTAATCTTTATCGATAATATCTTCATAACTTCAATGAAATATTCATCTTTTCAAGTTACCCCAATTTTTTGCTTCCCAGTGTAGTTGTTAAAATAAAAATTTGCCAGCTTGGAGCACCCTGTATCTCTTATATTTGTTATATTCTCAGTCCTTTTCGAATTTTCCGAGTATCTGACTAACAAGCGTCAACGTGGGTGTCAACCATCGGATACAATAATCACCCGCTGATTAATCGCCATACACCGGGGCAGTTTACCCGCACCCACATCAAAAAGTCTCTTAATCGAAAACTTATGTTTCGGATTTAAGGTAACGTATCTACCATGCGACAGGTATTTTCAAAAGAATGCTTTCCGAATTTTAGCAAGAAGCTGGCTAGATTTTAGCTTTAAATATTTACTTTGCTCACCAAAAATATGTACAGGGTGTCAGTGCTGAGTAATTCACATGTACTTTAAATTTAATTACAATTATAAGATATAAAAAAAGGAATTGATGAAAACATCAGAAGATGATATACCGGACAAAAAATTAAAATATTCACTGACAGCCAGGCTCTGCTTAAAGCTATGAGAAAAATGGTGAAAAACTGTAAAGGATCCCTTAACATGCTGACAAGAGACAACAAAGAGTCTCTAATATGAGGGGATTGTAGGGAATGAAATAGCAGACGAGCAAGCTAAAGAAGGTTTTAAAGGAGCCTTCACAGATCCGGAACCGTTTTGTGGAGGAGTCACAAAGGATTACATAAGAGGGGAAGTCGGGAACTGGCTAGTTGAGGAACACAAACTCAAATGGAGGCTGACACAAGGACTATTAAGA
This sequence comes from Galerucella calmariensis, assembly GCA_910591675.1. NCBI lineage: Eukaryota > Metazoa > Arthropoda > Insecta > Coleoptera > Chrysomelidae > Galerucella > Galerucella calmariensis. The sequence continues at coordinate 38,161 of CAJUYG010000455.1, forward strand.
GTTTACTGAATAAGTTGGTTAGGACAAGGAACTCTCGTCCAGACTGTTGAAACTGGGTAAGAAAAATTTGAGGACAGTTACCGACCTGGGTGACTGAGCCTGGGCTGTTAAGCCCAACCCAAACGTATGAATGAAAAAGGGATTATCAATTACTTTTAAAATTGAATGTAACAAATTATGACAAAATGGATGAACCAAAACGGTGCGAAAAAATTTTGCAGCTGCCGATTGCTTGATGGCTTTCTTAAGGATTCCTTGAAGTTAAAGCTATCTTAAGGGAGGGTAGTATAAAGGAGTTAAGCTCGGTAGGAGGTGACAAATGACAGAATTTTGATTGTTTAGCACTAAGGGCTTGTTGCCGAAACATTAGACTGCACCTCAGCGCCGGATTTAGACTTCGGCGGCCCATAGGTAGAGCATGTGGTGGAGGCCCCCAAATCGTTTGTGGTTAACTGTTGAAAGTTTCTATTAAGGTCAATGTAAAAAAAAGCAACTAAATAATTCAGCTATGTATGTATTTTGGGGTGACATTCACTGAGACCTAAAAGATCTATTGTGCCCCCTTACTTCTACTTACTTTCTGAGGAGAATCTCAGAAGCTAGTAGCTCCTTTAGTCCTATTTCCCGGAGGAATTTTAGGATATCTGCAGGCTTCAACTTAAGTAAATGCTCCTCTTCTATCCAGTAATCTCCCAGACTCTCAGGTGCTGTGCTCTAGGATTTTGAAGTGCTGTGCAGTTGGAAAGTATATGGATGGGGGTTTCTTCTTCCATTCCACAAAATCTGCATTCTTCTTCCTCCACTATTTTGAGCTCTTTCAGGTGCCCATTCAGGCGACAATGTCCCGTTAGGATCCCTCCACTCTTAGCGCAGTTTTACTTTATCTTATGCATTCTTTTGATCTCAACAGGTTGTAGTCACCCAGAAGAGTATTTGATTGTATAAGCCCTACTAGATCTTTCCAATGGTCAGATCTTCTCTTTTTCTCGGCTTTACTTATTTCTTCCAACATTACATTGGGACTGATTCTGCAAAAGGGTTTAGGCCCCCAGAAAGGTATTTCTCTCTTCCCTCTTTGCTAGTTCATCTGCTATTTCATTTCCTTCTATTCCAGTGTGTCCTGGAGTCCATAGTAAGGTGACTATATTGTTCTCGCCTAGTTCATTGAGTTTGTCTAGGCATTCCCACACCATTTTGGAACTGATTACACAAGAGTTCAGTGCCTTAATGGCTGCTTGACTATCCGACATTATGATAATCCTTTGTCTTCTGTATCCTTTATCAATATTGAACTGGGCGCACTTTCTTATGGCGTGGATTTCCGCTTGAAAGATACTCGTGGTCTTCCCCAAGCTTTCAGAGTGTTTGGTTCCTGGCCCGAACACTCCTATCCCAGTTCTTTCTATTGCTTTTGAGCCGTCTGTGCACCATTGAATGGCATTCTTTCCAAGTCTGGTACTGGTATTTAGATCCCATTCCTTCTTGTTGCTCAATTCCGTAACGAATTTCTTTGAAAAGTTATACTTTTTCATCATACCGTCCTGTGACATGTCCCAGGTTGTCTGATTTCTAAGAAGTGAGGAGGTGGTTTTTTTAATGATTCCCTCTCTACTTGTACTCTGTATCTTGTTCTTTCTGCAACGCTTTCCACCACCATAAATAAGTTAGCTAACACAAAATTTATTCAAAATTAAACTAGAAAACAACTAAAATAATTTTAGTTTACCTACAAGCTAAATTATTTTTCGTCTGATTTTCACATCAATAAACGTATCGATAATATCGTCGAAGTCTGTTTCCCTCAAAACATCACTCTTTAAACTAAGGAGAGTTAAAACATTTTATCTGTCCTCGGTCTTGGAGCTTCGGAGCTTATTTTTTATAAGCTTCAGTTCCATCAGTTCCATTTTCATAAGCTTCAGATCCATCGGCCGTACAATTTGTCACCATTAGTGTGAGATAATTTCTCAGAATTACCTTAACGTTGAGAAAGCACTCTTTAACATTGTTTTTACATAACAATTCATACATCCATCTCTCATAGCTCTGAGCCCTCATTGATTTAATTTAATTTAATTTTCTAGTGGTGTGGTGGCGGCCCATAGATAACTGCCTATGTTGCCTGTGCTTAAATCCGGCACTGCTGCACCTTTGCAAGATCTAGTTATAATTTACGAACTTTTTTATTGTTACTTTTCATAACGTTTTTCGTAGATAAACATAGATGTTCGGTGCTAATACCGACATCCCCTAAATGTAGAAACCAGATGAGTATCAGACGTAGGTACTCGAATGATGATTCCAAGTGATGGGATGGCAGTCGCCAGTAAGAGGGTACCGCGGTTGGCGGTCTGCGGTACCTCTTTGTCGTCTCATGACATATGTCACTTCATTGAAATACCCATTTTTCATCTGCCGAAACAGAGTACCAATATAAATATTGTGAGCAGAGATCGGTCGGTACCCGGAGGCCAAAGTTTGACGTAAATATGAATTATTATACCGTTTGTATATTTTTGATAATTTATTGTTTTTAAAAAATTTGGATTCCGATAACTACCCGGGTTTTTTAAGGAATATTCGCTGTGTAGTACCAGTGCAAATATTTTGAGTGGTGCCTGGCGGCTTTTTACCTTTTTTATTTCAACAATGATCGATCGTTTGTCATTCTGAAATTAATAAAGATTAATTTAGACGTATGAGGTCACTAAACAAATATATAGTCAATCGGTCAAAGTGATTGCGGTTTTTTCTCTCTAAATTTTTGGTATGCTGGAATTTGTTGAAAATTAGAATGAATCACTTGGGAATTTTAACAAGTTTAAAAATAGTAAATGACATCGACCATAAAATGCAATACTTGAATGTTTGCTTGCTTATTTGACTAGTATTTGGTTTCAAGTTGATAAGTTTGAGCCAAGTTGTGATAATGGATTGAAAATTGATACTCAGAAAACTAAATTTATTATTTTGGGAAAAAAGGACAATCTCAATAATTAAATTAATGACATTTAAATTGGCTTGTTCGGATGGTTCTGACACCAGCAGTTTGGCGTTCGGGTTTATTTTAGAACAATTATTGGATCTTGAACATGCTCAAATTATACAATCAGTTACAGAATGGAACCCTAAAGCAGCTTCTGAACAGGCAATATTTTTAGTGCAATATGTGGCTGCAATATTGGCAACTATAGCCCAGCCAGCATGACAACATTTAAATTGTAGCATATGGCTCTGCCATATATACCTCGGCAATATTGTTTGCAACACTATCGCCAATTATTGAAACTAATTTATTTCGTAGACGGGCTACACAATCGTGCAAGAATGGCTGACGAAAAAAAAAATTGTTTTATTTCATCTTCATCAAGTAAAAGCCTCATCTATTTTCAGTTTTCAAAAAGATATCACATAATAAATAAAAAAATCCAAGAAGTAGAATAAGTCAGTCTTCGGAGTCGGCGAGATCAAAGCGCCGAAACATTATTGCAAAACTCATGGTATAAAATCTCACTGGACAGGATCCAAAAAATAATTACTTATCTTATCTCTAAAAGTATTTAAAGAGAATAGAAGGAGATAAGCGGACCATTAGTAGCTACCGAAAACGATTAACTTTCATGGTTACCATTTTTCAGCAACTTTTTGGTGTCGTCGTTGTAATCGTCTTCGGAATTTGCAGGAGCGTAATAAGTCAAAATTTAATTTTCTCAAAGAAAAAAAGATTAAAATACTTGTATTGATGAGGAAGAGTCAGATTTATTTTAATCCTTACTTAAGAAATCAAAACATTCCGACTCGAAAATCCT
>CAJUYG010000455.1:51969-100380 GCA_910591675.1 Galerucella calmariensis
CGATGTTTACATTAAACGAGGACCTCCTTCGCGGCTGTGTGGCTGTGGCTTTGATTGTGGCGGTGGCAGCCGGAAACAATATGAGGCAGGCGCAACGCGATGGACTTCAAAGGGAGCCGTCACCGCAGCTGTGCCTTAGGGGCCTCTTTTATCTACAGTGGCGCACTTCTATAGCTATTAGGATTTTTCTTCCATAATAGTTTATTAAATCAAACTTGGATTGTTTCTTTTATCCGGCAACAGTGTCAAAAAGAAGAATTTAAATTCATTAAAAAGTAAGCAATCTGTTAAAAACAGTTTCCTATAAAAATTTTCATATTATTTTAGTAAAGCGTATTGTAAGGTTTGTGGTTGGATGTTGAGATGTCGCTGTTATCGCATTATTTGCATTTCCTTTATTGAGATTAATATCTTGATGGGATATTGGGATTTCTATATTGTCTCTAGTCTCTAGCATAGATAAAAAGTCTCCAGTCAGAACTATGCTCTCAGAGCTTCTGAAAGGATGGTTGAATTAAATGGTTGGGTTATATCGTGCAGATATCCCAACCCCCTATAATACGATGTCTGTTGGAGCACATAGCCCGAGAAGTAAGTGAACGGTATTTGTTAATTTTCAAAAACTTTGTGAGGCGTTATAATGGTATTAAACTATCATACGTCACACATGTAAGATTATTATAAAATAAATATATCTATAACATTTTATTTTCTCCTCATCTTCAATTCTTTCGTTGATGTCAAGTGCTGAATACATTTCCATTATGCAAACATGATAAAAATCCATTTATTGAAAACCATAAAAGTTTGAACGCTTCTCCCGTAGCGTCGAAGTTTTCACGACGTGACACCTAACAACTTGAACTGAAAACTTAGACATAATCAAACATATTCTTTTTAAAAGTCCACCAAAAAAGTTTGCTTTTGGAGCTACTTTTACAGGAGTCTAGAGATGGAAATATTTATACAGCTTTTTTATATTATAATAAAAATAGCTCTAAATTATAGATTATTTAAACACGCAGAAGTAAATTAAAAGTACAGTAAACTTTCATGTGAGGTGATTGTTCTCTTTTCCTCTTATTTAGCTTTTGAGAATAGTGTTTTTTTATTCCTTCAGACCTATTTCTGGAGAGGATATCTTCAGGATTCAGCTGAAATAAATGTCTCAACCACAGAATTAGGGGTATAGTTCTGTGGTTATACATTTTTAATCACATATGGCTAGGCCACTTCCATAGGTTTGATTATCAGCAAGTATTACCAACAGCATTGATAAAACTAATATTATTTCGGTAATACTCTTTGAAGTAATTTGTCTTGATGGATAAATTTTGAGAATCGCTGAGAAGCAGATTTGTATGTTATTTATGCAACGTCAGATGTCAAATTATAATCCAGAATATCCGGGATTAATATAAGGTTTTCCCGGAGGAAGAAGTAGATTATTGTTTTCATATCATGGCATTGCTAAAATTGACAAGACAGAACAATATAGTATTTATTGATTCACTGCTAAATTATTGAGAAATAGACCAACTCGAGAGAAAATAATAGGATTTTGGTAAGAGTAAACAATGGGTTCAGATTGGATGTAATATTAATGAAAGAAAATATTGGAAATGATGGTAGAAAATCAGCTTCCGATGACATTATCAATAAACCAAAACATGAACGAAAAAAACGGAGTGACGCTGATAAAACCAAATATGTTGTTTGTTCGTTTTTTATGGTCGCTTATTGTCAAAATTGTCAAACAGCACAGAGAAACTTCAGTGTTACCAATTTAAACATTTTAAAAAACCCTAAATGTACATTTCAAATTACTATGATGGTTGAAAATTTACAATGTATGTAGAGACACCTTGAAAAATTAAGTTTGGGTTTATTTTTCAAGCTGCCAAATTTTTTTCTAGCAAAATAATTGTAACGTTTAAATTTTACGATCTCTTAGAAACAGAAACAAAGAAAATTAAAATCGATACACATTGTTTGCACCGATTATATGCAGTTTCAGGGAAGAGTTTATTGTTTTTCTAAAGAGTTGTCAGACTAGAATCTTAGTCTGCAATAATTATCAGCATACAGGGTGGACGCTTTTTAGTCTGTCAAAGTGAAGATATATACGATTCAATTTGTTTAAGTCTTTATCATACACAGTAGCTTTATCAAACGAGTGTTAGCGAAACGCGACACACTGGAACAAGTAACAATCCTGAATATACCAAATTGGTCACACTATTGATTCCAATTAAATAAAAATTTAACAAACTGTGGAATTCGACGGTTCTAATGAGTAGCTGTTTAAACAGATTCGACTTTGTTGACATATATTGTGACAGTTGACACGTATGGTTGGTTTTCGATTCAAAATATTGATTGTTACTACAGAAATACAACTACAATGAGATGAACAGGCTCCCCCAGAGCTCTTGTTAACTGTAGAAACCAATTTTTATCAAGAAAAATCTAGTTCAAAACCTAGAGGTTGTGTTCTGTATCTGTAGAGTAAGGAGGGTGTGTGTAGGTTAGGTCACATGTGACCCATTGTACATCCTCCCGAGAAGTTTCCTCCTAGGTCATCGTCCATCCTGTCCTTCCCATGAAGGTGTACAGGTCACTAGGAGACATCTCCTTTATATCGGCAGGTGTAGGCCAAGACTTAGCGAACAAACACTCTCTTATTGACGATAACTCCGGACACTCGCATCTTCCTGTTCACACATTCTGGACAGAGGTGTGTCCACTAGCCCCATAGTATGGAGGTGTTTCCTAAGTTGACAGTGGCCAGTCAGAAATCCTACCGTTAAACATAGGTTTTTCCAGGTCATCGCCAAATATTTCTTCGGCGCCAGCTCCCAGGGTTGCCCAGGGTGATCCTGGCAAGACTGCATCCTTTGATTTCATCCCATCTCTTACGGGATTGAGCATGGGTGTAACGTTTGGCTAGTTCCGCAAATGTAGAGGTTGTGTTAAAACAATTCTTTTATAGATCCAATGTAAGTAGGCATTACCTTCTTATTCAAACTTGGAGTGCTAAATTTTAGGAAGACTCAACGTTGTGATATTCTTATTCTGAATTTTGTTGTCCCACATCTACTGGAGAAGTGTTAATTCCGATGAATTTCTGTGCGAGCCTACAAGGACTCAGATGGACTCTATTGGCCTGTATAGAATAGACGAAGCTTCTGGAATTGAAGTAGATAACATTGGAAAAGGTGCAAATATTTAGTTCAAGTGCCTGGGCTGTTGAGCACAACCAAAGCGAAAGAATGAATACCCCTCGTATAAAAAGAAAAACCAAAAAAATCCACTTAGTATTCGATTACTGCGTAGAAGCAACCTCGCAGATTTATGAAACAATTTCAATCTGATAATAGCAGTAGACACACATAATCATAAATATAAGGCTCATTATAATTCATATACTAAAAAACAAACGAACATTCCTATAGAACGGGCAAAATTAAGAAGACATTAAGGGTGAATTACTGCTTTTTTAGTCTATAAAATAACCATATACATGAGTCTCAGCTTTTTAACTTTACCCGCTGTTTTTAAACAGCGCTGGCTCAGCCAATGGTATACAAACAAGGTGTCACTACATAATACTACTTACGTATACTAGGCAATGAAAAGGCCGATGAATTAGCCAAGCAGGAAGCAACGGAGGTCATGATAGGGCCAGAACCTTCCTGTGAAATTGCTAAATGCCTAAGTAAAGAGAGCATCCAGAAATGGATAAACAATTAGGCGTTGCGCTGGTGGTATGAAACCCCAGGACAAAATTATTCCTTAAAAGCCCTTCGGCCAAACTGCCACATGACCTACTATGTCAAAGTCGAGAAACGACAAGGATGATAGTGGGGAAGAAGACTAAACCGCAGAGCACATACTCTGTGAGTGCGAATGCCTAGCAAGGGTGCGGTTTCACTTATTCGGAGAAGAAAAACCGAGGGCAGAGAGCTAAGCAAGGGAGGCGGTATCCAGGCTATTAAGTCTCTATTATTAAGCCAGTGATAGACCAGCGAAACTAAGCAGGATATTGCCAAATATTGGGGACCATCGATGGCTAAAAGAAGAATGCTGTGAGGAGTGACTTCATCGTTCTTTATGGTGCACCTGATTGGAAAGATGCGATGCTCATCGCTAAATATAAGGACCAGCTGGTGAAAGCGCAGATGAAGATGTTACCAAAAGTAGCGTCTGCCTATAAAATCACTTCGAATGAGGCACTACAGATAATAACAGGGATCCCTCCGATAGATCTGTTGGTCATGGAGAGAAGCGAGATCCATAACGCAGGACGAGAAAACAAAGGCGTGCTAGAAACTGTATCTGTATCTGTAGAGTAGGGAGGGTGAGTGTAGGATCACAGCACTTAGGCCACATGTGACCCATTGTACAGCCCCCCGAGGAGTTGTCCTCCTAGGTCATTGTCCATCCTGTCCTTCTCAGGAAGGTGGACGGGTCACTAGGAGACATCTCCATTATATCGGCAGATGTAAGCCAAGACTCACCGAACACACACTCTCTTATTGACGATAATTCCGGACACTCGCATAAGACATGCCTGACAGTTTCATCTTCCTGTTCACACATCCTGCATAGAGGTGTGTCCACTAGCCCCATAGTATGGAGGTGTTTCCTTAGTTGACAGTGACCAGTCAGAAATCCTACTGTTAAACGTAGGTTTTTCCTGGTCATCGCCAAATATTTCTTCGGCGCCAGCTTCCCAGGGTCGCCCAGGGTGATCCTGGCAAGACTGCATCCTTTGATTCCATCCCATCTCTTAAGGGATTGAGCATGGGTGTAACGTTTGGCTAGTTCCGCAATTGTCGAAGTCGTTAGGCCGTAGGTGTCACTAGGTCCTAGAATTTTCAGTCCAGCGGCTTCCCTGGCTAAAGAATCAGCAATGCGATTTCCTTTACTCCTGTCGTGCCCTTTAACCCACCTCAAGATAATATTGTTATCTGCCGAGGCGTCAGCTAAATCTTGGTGGCACTCTAGTACTAGCCTCGATATAACACGTTGTCTGTTCAAGGCTAATAGGCGCGGTAGAAAACGAGACACGTGAAAAATGGGTTGATAGATGGAACAATGGAGAGAAGGGAAGGTGGGCAAGGGAAATCATAAGGGATACGGAGAAGTGGTTGAACTGCAAACATCGGGTACTGGATTACTTTCTGTCGCAGGTATTAATTGGACCTGGTTGCTTCGCAACGTACACTAAAAGAATTGGTAAGACCCCAGACTGCCCCATACTGCCTGGGCATCGATAATGCGGAGCATACCTTGTTTCAGTGTGATAGGCAGACATACGAGAGGACAAATATGGAAAGTAAACTGGGTCAGAAAATCATCAAAGAAAATTTTGTAGATATGATGGCTGCAAACGAAAAGTCCTATAAATGTGTTAGAGGATACGTGAGATCGGTCATGGCGAAGAAAGAACAGGAAGAGAGGCAAAAAAGAAGAAGAAGAAAGTATTGGGATGAGAGCAGATTTTGAGCTCTGACGTTCGCAAGGGTAGTTCCAGAGCTTCGGGATGATGCGAAAGGTGGAAGTCGGGGTGGTTTTGGTGCGGTCGACTCTGGTCGGGGATCTACGCTGCTCGGATTCCCTGCGTGCAGTGGAATATGACACAGAGCCACTCCAATTCTAATCTAATCTACGTATACTAAGTGACTTCCTGGAGGATTCCTAAATGGACTAATAATGCCTAGGTGATGGGGTATTCCCTAACTTCTTAATAACATATCAGACCACAAATTGAATATGTTTAACTAATAACATTGCAATTTTTCAAGGTCGAAAGGTTTATATAAAGCTTGTTATTTCTGATAGACTAGATAGACCTGGGTATGTATTGGGGTAACATTTACTGAAAGCTAAAACATCTATTGTACCCTAGATAGATATAATTTTGGGCTCCAAATTCCATTGATTTTTGTCCTTTTATTTTTACTAAAAAATATCTGTTCGCCTTTAATATCCTTTCCTAACTTGTTTATTTTCACTTTCCCGTAGTTTTTTAATTGAGATATATTAGTTAGAACCAATTTGTCCGATACATCATTGAAATCTGCTCCTCCTCAGAATACAATTGAGAAGATTATTAAGTTAGATCCATTCCTGTGCAATTTAATCTTTCCCTGTAGCTAGACAATTATCAAGATTATTACAAATGTATACAAGTAAATAAATAGCACACGAGTGATGGCATTTTACCGACGACGTTTTGCCGACAGAAGAACCCGATAAATACATGTATATATCTGGATTTTCCATTTGATACAGCCATATTCACATCTGTGTAATTTACGAAAATTGCAAACCTTTTTCGTCACGTTATTATAGTGTTTTAGTACTGGAGATATTGTTAAAAAAAATGAGATTTCGATACAAGTTTCTTGTTACTTTGCTCAGCACAAGACAAGAATTGCTTCAAAAAGGAAAATGATTTTTCCTACGACCACATAGGAAAGTAACGTATATCGCACTATACAGTACATCGGAAAGTGGCTTGTATCAAACTAGCGTGCGAACTGTGCGAACTGTCAAGCTGTCAAATATATAATTTTTAATTAGATTTATCTATGTTATATCTGAATTTGAAGCAATCTATTTGAAAAGTGAAATTTTTTTCATTTTCTTGATTGAAAATATTTATTTGTTTTGTACCATATAATTTCTAGTACCTCCTCTTCTCCCCACCTGAAACCATGTAGCTCTAATGAGAACCTTAAATACACTGTCTTCTTTTTTTTTATAAAGAAAAACCCGAAAAATGTATCCGTGATATTTTTCTCTTTCGGAATATCTCAATATTTTTGAAGCTCAGTGTTTTCCAATTGGTATTCAATATCTGTAATACTTCCACCTGCCTATTTACAAATTTATCATGGCAATGCAATAGTGAAGATTTATTATGTTTACTAAAAATTAAAAATATTGGATTTATGGTTATATGGTAGAAGTGGTCAAGTTTTTATAGGATTTTACACTGAAAATATAGACATTGGGTCGAATCTGACTTGATATATCGACAGAAAATTAAGATAAAACGATGTACAACTCTGTTTTTAACACAATTGGATTTAACAGTTCACGAAATACCATTTGTAACAATGTATCTATCGGTAGTATTTTTAACAAGCTATTCATCTTTTTTAATAATAATTTAATCACGGTTGTAGATTGAATTGAAACTTTGCACAATTATCAAGGGAAGAAATAAGTTTGTTCCAAAATTCCAGACTCATCAAATTATTTTTCTTACAACCCCTAGTGCGAAACACGCTTTTCTACACAAATTTTTATACGAAAAGCAGGCCTTTTCTTAATTCTTTTGATAACCGTTGGAAAAGTAATGCGAAAAGTACACGCTATGGCACTTTTCCGCATCGAAATGTCAAACAAAGCTACCTATGACCTGTCAACTTTTTTTGACAATTCAACCTAATAGTGAATTTCTTATTGATGTATTGTTTTTAAATTTAAACCAAAAGTAAGTAAACTATTTATTTCACTACTCATTTTAATTTATTAATTATAAACATTAACCTATTAAGCATCATTTTAGGAATTATGAACCAAGATCAAAAGAATAATAATACAAAATAGTTCAAATTTCACAATTAATTATTCATTCAACTGATTTTTCAATTTGTTTTCATATTGTAAGCTCTTTCTGTTCAAAGTTTAAATAAAATAACTATATAAATTACTGTATTTCTGTCATTAATAAATGTGGTTGTAGAAAAAATATTGTGTACAACTTGTACGCAAATCACTTTTCCCACTAGCTAGATTTGCGGCACTTGCCTTACGGCTCGTGCCACAAACTTCTGCACTCGTGGGAAAAGAACTTCTGCGCTCGTGGGAAAAGTGATGCTTTGCGCACTATAGTTGTACAAACTACTATTAACATTCTAAGCACTTCTTATCATACAATTGTCTGATAGTTGTGAGATTTTTGTTTATTGCTGAATTCTTTTAAAGCTGCCATATACCTTTTCCCTCGGCATAATAATTTTACGAGAATAGAGAAATGCGGTTTATGACTTGTTCGCAAGTTTAAGAAAATTTTTATGTCGATGAAATTAATTCATGGCACGAACTCTGGAGGAAAATACAAAATGCGGATAGTATTATTTAGGATAAAATGATATTATTTAAAAAATTAGAAAAAGTATAGAAATCGGAGAACATTTGATTAGAGTTTGCTCTTTTTATGTTAAATTGTTTTTAATTTTGCTTCATCGTAGAAATTGAGCCTAATCTTACAAGTTTTTTACTGTCTATGCCGTTTCTGATTAATTACAGTTTAATAAAAAAATATATGAAAATTCTAAATCATTGATAATGTCTTTCGTGTCGTTTTGACACTTCTTCAGGGCTCTACAATATACAATCTTGAAATATAACATTATTTACGATAAATATAATTACTTACATGTAAAAATTAATTAAATTTGATAATAATTATTAGAAAGTTATAAATGTAGACATTTTTAAATTATTATTATAAATGGTATCATACTTCACACAGACTAATCAATAAATAATTTTGTTTCCTTTGGAATTTTTATCAAACGACACAAAACCTTGACTTTTTCGTAAATAAAAGATTTTACTTTAAATTTTGGACTGAAAATCCCCTGCCTTTATATGAATATGACTTTAATGAAAAAAAAATGAAAATGTGTAATTATTGTGATTATTTTTTTCACTTTTCGAAATCTGACATTTTGGTGATTTTAACCAATAGCAATACATTATTCTAGCAAATCATTCGGTATTATACTGATAATTCTGCTTCCTCATCGATAATACCTTCTTTACATTGAAACGTCAAAATTTTACTTTGAATTTGTCATTATTGACCACTAAAAGTGCTTCGGAGTATATTGAAAAATGAACACAAACCAATTTAGTGCTATCACCAAAGAGAATATTGAACATTTAATACAAAATTCCACTCCACAATTGATGACAAAAATTATCTTCCCAAATACAACTGAAATTTTATGACATAATTTTTCATTTTCATCACTCAAACTTGTTTATTTGAGGCAAAAACATTCAAACAAACCGAATTTAGATAAAATCCCTCGTCCTAACGGACTCGTGATTTTATCAATCGGTTTGTTATCATATTTCTGCCAAATAAACAAGTTTTCGTGGAAAAGAAAAGATTATCGATAAAATTTGAAGCACTCGTGCAGTATTACTTTTGAAAAATTTTTGACAGCTCCTATAACCAATAAAATTTTCTTATTTTTTGTCATATGAACAATTTCACCCAATCATGTCAACATTACACTGATAACAGACCATGGGCTGTTTTCACGTTGCTATAGACACATTGGTTGTAATGGTTGTAATTCTATAATCGGTAAAAAAATTTCTATCCGAATAACCCTCGGACATTGATAAATGCTCAAAAATTTTATGACAACTTTCTCAAGCTTGTTGCTTGTAGGCAACAAGATTTCGAAATCTGTCATAAAATTTTTTCGAACAATTATCAATGTCCTTGGGTTATTACTACTGATAATTATATATTAAATAAATATGAAGATACTTGGTATTTTTATTAATAATATAGTATATGATATTTTAATATACCGAAATATCATATAATATATTGAAATAAGAAATAATAAAAGAATTTTCAAATAGTTTCCTTTTTTTCACCATTTCTGAAAAGAAAATAAATCTTATTATTGTAAATAATTGTAAAGGTTAATAAAAGTGTGTTTTTTTACTGTTTTCTGTACATTTTTAAGGAGTTTTAAAGGTTAATCTGCAACTGACATAAATCAGCTGTAACAAATCCGTATTTTATAAAATTTTTGAAAAATTCATACAGATTTAAACAATTTATAAAATTTTAGAGAAATTCGTGATAAATAGTAATTTTGTCTTCTTTGTCACCACCGTCACCAACCGTGTTTTTTAAAAGAAATATTTTTTAAGTATTTAATAGCAAATTTTACAATTAAAATTGACACATTCGGTTGTAAATCAAATATCGTTAATTTTCAATATTTACAAATACTGTTAATCCTCCAATAAGCTCCCTCTACAGGGGGTAAGCATACACAATACTCCTAGGCGCACCCCCTCATCAAGGGTGGTGGGGCATGGGTATATTTCAGATCGGTGATGGAGTCGCAACTTCAGTAGATGCAGAGGCCGTTTTGTATTTTTGAGTCAGTTGGAGACCGGCATTCGAGTAAGATATATATAGTTGAAACGTGAGTACGAAGATATCCAAGACGATACGCGACAGTGAGATCGACGAAATTTGTGGAACTTACTTCATTCTTCAGTCAGGTGTGTTTTGGCATTAGTGACAACATGCGTATATTTGCACAGGTAGGATTTATTCGATTATTTAATTTATTTTTCTAATTTAATTTAAAATATTTTTGTTCAGGTTGTCTTATAGTTTATTTCAACAAGTACACTGCTATGTATATTTTTGAGAAACATATTTACCAAATACTTATAAAAAATTTTGTGCCTATAACTATAAATGCCTTTGAAGATTTTACAATATTTTTGATTTTTTGCCATTTTTTTGATATTTTAATTCCATGTTTGTCTTGGTATTAATTTTTTGATTTTAAATACTTAGCTCCCCATATTTTTAGCTCCCCATATTTTTTTCCTCAGTCTCGAGTCCGTTTTTTTCAAATTAGTATGGATGATATTTTTGGTCCCATTTGTTTTTTTTTGTAGCCCCCTGATTCTTCTTGGGTACATTTCTACTACCTGTTAACATAGGTTAATATTAGCCCATATATTGCTTTAAATATATTTTACTTGGTATATTTCAATATTTCTTTATTGTTTATTAAATGTTCATCATATGGTTGAGCTATAGTAACTTCTACTTCTAGTCTTACCAGTTGATTAATTGTTATTTCCAAGTATTGAAATGTTCTCACTTGTTCTATAAATTGTCCTTCAATTTCTGTTCCTTCTTTTCCTTCTCACAATATCCCGTTTATATTTAAGATACAATTGTTTTTAGATTGAGCTTTCTATAAGCATGCGATAGCGTCCAAGTTCAAGCTAACAGAATGGCGAGCTACTTTTAACCTCCCATAACTCAAAAACTTTTACACATAAACTTGTCAAATTAGGCTCATATATTAAGACTTGCAAGATACATATGTGCTCAAAATTACATAAACATACCTCTATCAGTTATTAAGATATTAACGCTCAAAAATCGTGACTTTTATCACTAATTGACTCATAGATAAAAATTCTAAGCCAGTTCCAGATGACCTGGAAAGTTAAAATTTGGCATCCAGATAGATAGTTGGGTGAATACAAACGTATTTTTATCATTTTTCAATTAAATTTATTCTATTAGGAACACTTACTGATAGTGCATGTAATGTAAGAATCAGCAATCGAAATTTTTGACAGCTGGACTTTATGTGGATTTTAAAGTCTTCTCGTGAATATATTTATTAATTTTTTTATCCAAAAATGTCAGTTTTAGTGCTAATAACTACTTATAACTATTAAGAGTATTTATTACGCTATTAACTGGGATTTTTTATTTTTTAATTAATTAATATCATTACTTAATAATTAAATAGGAAGTCTCTCGGACCATGGCGCACGGTACGATAAAACCTTGACGCGAGCGTGCGGTAGCCACGCTCATAAGCTCGAGCGACGTCTTGCTGACCGGTTGTCTCCCGATACCTGAAGTATATCGTGGCGATTTATTCTTCGAAATTCATAGATTTTCTTTAAAAAATACTTATAATATGTCACAGTTTACGCAAGCTCGACGGAGTTATTCACTAATAATACTGCAAGCACCAAACGTGGTGGCGAGTCCGCCTCCCTGCGCACAAACTCATTTTCAATGTTACCTCCCATCACATCTCTTGCAAGACATATAAATGCTCTGTACGGAGGCGTATCAATCGTATCATCAGTTGTCCTCCAATTCTGTTGGCATTTGGCATTGTCTGAACAATTTTTGTGGTATAATCCAATAGTAATTTAGTTGGGAGAGTCTATACCTACACGATCGCTCGCCATCAGGTTTGGCGCTTGCAGTATGTTTCATGATTAAATTCCGGATTAAAGTTTATTTTTGTAACAATTCCGACCGCAATTTGGTTAAGTATTATTTGATTTTATTTAAAGGGGAAGGGTGAATGCAATGATTATATTTCCGTGTTCTTCTTCAAATACACATTGTAAGGATATCATCATATCTAAATGTGTTTATAATTTCATTTATTTTCTTGGCAAATGGAACATTATTCCGCCTTTAGGCTGAATTTAGGTATCAAATGTCAGCCGTCCGGTCTCCGGCGTTGGAGACCTCAGGACGGCGGCAAAGTGGGTATGTAATGTAATGTTCCGCCACGCTTGCGAAAGTTGTAGCATTTTCGGCGGAGCTCTAATGTTAAATTCATAGTTCCGGCGCCGGACCTCTAGTCACTATGTTTGGAAAAAGGTAAATAAAGTTAGACGGACATAAATCTGTAGCTCTCGTTTGTCAAGAGAATTTTGAGACACCATGTATTTATCTTTATATTATCAGCAAATTTTCAACATTTCCCTCGTATTAAAAATAAACCTCAGCTTCAACTGTCTCGTTTCTCTGTTATTGTTATCAGTTATCATCGTTTGAGATTCGTCGGGTCGGTAGTCAACACACAGTAGCAAATGAGTTAGTTGTACACGGTGTTGTTCACATGCGTTATGGTATTTACCAAACGCTTATACGACCGATAAACGATTTACAAGTAGCAGTGTAAACTAGTCAGAGTACCACCAGTTTATGCTTATGTAATATACAGGATGATACTCGACGTATAATCGTTAATTACTGTTAAATTTCATTTATTTATTATAGGTATTCAGTTAATTTTATTTTATTTCAAATAGTAAGGAGTGTTTTTGAAATCGTTTATAATCAAATTATTCTTCCTGAAGTAAATGTGAATACATGAGAAAAAGAAAGGTTTTAGGTTGTCAGAATCGTTCACTAGCCAAAGGTTCTTCTTACCTATGCCAATTATTGAAATATAACGTAGTTTATACCGTCAACGACATTTTCTTCAACTTTGGTGAACTTATAAGAAAGTTTCAAGTACGTATTTTCAATGTGATTGAGGTCTATGGAATAGCTTGAACCATTCAGTAAAAGTATCTCCTATTTGCGAGAAATTTGTTGACATAAATATTATTTTTCATAAAATACTGTGAATTTTTGCTTAAAACTTTCGACACAAATTTGAAAGTTGCTAGACAGTATTACCCTGTAATTAGTTGCCACATGCAGCTTATTCTTTATGTTATTCGAGAGCCTTTAAAAGTGCCGCTACTTATTTATCAAACAAATTGTTCAGATTATCATAAAAGGATTAAATGTTGATGGCGTGTAATAAAGATACGTGTGTGTGTAAATTTGAAAGAGTAAGTACACGGAAATTTAAATATGGGCAACACAGTCGAATCATCAAAAAGATGCCGTTTTGGAAATTAATTTTCATAGAAGGTGATCAAATAACTCGTAAATCAAACACCGGCTCATCTATTCGGAAGAAATCCAGTCGAGTTTAGATAAAAAGTAGATTGTAATTAATGCAAAGTTTTACGATAATTACTTTGAAGTTGAGAGAACCTCAAAACTTAGTGCGAATTTTTATATGCTAGTTTTCATGGAGAATGGTGAAGTTTTTCTTGTTTCTCTTTGATATATCATATTATCATGTATGTATTCTTATACACCATTTACTACTTCTTTTCATTTCAATACCTACAGTGTGACACATTTTGTTTGGAAGCACTCCTGTGAAATCCGCATTTCTTTCTTTCTTTGTTACATCACAAATGTAAACTACCAAAATTTTATAAAACAATTTTTATTAACGACATGAATTACAGCATGAATTCGGAGAAAGTGATATTATCATTCATTTTTTACGTAGAATGTAGACAAATTTTTGAAATGGCAACATGGTAAACAAAAACTAGGACTGAAACATATTGCACAGTGAAAATTCGAAGCCGATAACTTAACCCGTTCTGGAGTGATAGCTTCTGAAAGTAATGTAAAATTGTGCTTAATACCCCTTTTTTGAGAATATCTCAAAACCAAACGAAGATATGTTTTAAATGAAAAATGCAGATAACTGGTATTGCCTCCCGACAGGAAATCTCTAGCAACAATATGTCTTAAAAATCCACACAATATAAGGTATTGGGTAATGGACAAAAATAATACGGGCTTAAATTTTAATCCCTTAACCATCCTTAAGCGATTTATGACAGCTCTTGTGGTAAATAATCACCTTAATGTCAACAGTTTCTTTTATTTGTACAAAGCTTTTCGAATTCTTTATCTTCGCCGACAATTCTTGGAAGTTGAAGAGGGTTATTTTAACCCTATTTAGCGGAAAATATTGTTAACCCCTTGGACAAACGGAGCTATGTTTGATTAAGTGCTTGGATAAATATGTAAATAGAATTTTTGGAAAAAAAGTTGCTTTTAGATGGTTTTGTCGGTGTAATTATCGTGTGTTGTTTTAACTATATTTTTAGAGATCTAAGGGTGTTGATAAAACCGTAGTTTAAATTTAATATTTCACATTTAAATCTTTACTAATTGATTTATTTGAAAGCAACAACGTACAACACGACTGCTGCGTTTATGTATGTGATAATATCAAAATGTTTTCTTTTCGAGCAGAGGGAATCACGAACAACTTTAATATCATCAGTTGGTTGTTCCTTTTTTCTTTCCGTCTTTTTTGGAGTAGTACTACGCATCCACCTGTTTGCTGCCTACCTGCTCAATATTGTCACCTGTTATAGTAGGTAATATTGCATATTCTCTTCTTGTTATTTACGGCACATCCATAGAACATAAAATTCTATTCATGCGAGATCTCTTGAAAAAGCCGCTATGAAATCGCGTTATCATAGGCGGGGGCAGCTAAAACCCCAAATATTTAATATATATTTTTTAATTGTGAAAATATGAAAGATAAAGTTGAAAATGAGAGAAATTAATGGAAATAATACCTGAAAAATAATACGCCAACGCAATATGTATGCAAAAGTCAAAAAAGAAAAGTTAGTAATCGAAACAAAAAATAATTCATGGTTAGATTTTGGAAATGAAATGGAAAATAAGTCAGGAAATCAAAAATTATTTTATATGGTTTTAAAATTATTAGGAACGGGAAAATAGACAAAAAAACCACACATAAAAAGCAAAAACAGAAAAATGAATTGAAAATGATGGAAAGATGGAATAATATTTCAAAGAGCTGCACAAACAACTGAAAACAACACCGCAAAATCAAGATGAAGATTTTTTTTCTTTTTCGGGCTGAGATGAGAAACTCATGTTCGAATGGGTACCCAGACAGAGTACTCATCCCCTTGGGGATGCTTACCAACCAAAACCACCTCAAGCTCGACGTTACTCCCGCCTCGGAATCACTACCGTAGCATACTTCAAGGCGCGCAGCGGTCCCTCACACACTCTATCTCTCACATGCCTTCTCTTTCCTAATCATGCTCTCCACTAGATTCATCTATAACACCCACCATCCTTCCTCTACATTTTTTCCTCCCGCGGTCTGCTTTCTCCTTCTTCCTATTTGCCCAGACTCGTCCCATCTGAGGGGACGTACCTCCCATGTTTTCCCTCTCCGTCTTCGTCCACTCCCTTACTTCCCCTAAAACATTCTGTCTCCCCTGGCTTGTGTCCTCTTTCCCCACGTACCCTAAAAAGGAATGCCTGCCGACAGTGTCTGGCCATGTGCTCCACGCTCTTACATAGCTAGCATTCTCTTATATTCACCACTCTCTTGGCATTACACCCCGCTACCTGGTGGCCCTTCACTCCACATCCAAAGCATCTGCCCTCCTCTCTCCCCTCTACAATATTTACCCCATTTCAGTCCAACTTAATGAAGATAATTGATTGAAAAAGCACTTTGGAATGATAAAATTACAGTTGAAAAGGTTAAGAACTTAGGAATCACAGGATTAGGAATATTAAATAAAGCATGAAAGAGCGAAAAAAATTCCAGAAGAATGGAGCATTAATTACACCTATATTCAAGAAGGGGGGCCAAAAACAATAACACAAATATAGAGGTTTAACCCTAATCAATACCATCGTGAAAATATTAGAACAAAGTATAGATAACCGAATTGGAACAATACTAGAAAGCCAACTGCTATCAGAATCACAAGGCGGATTTAGACTTGGAGGAGTCCACAAGATCACATACTCACCATAAAACAGTTAGTAGAGTAGAGATAAGAGTTCTGGACGATAAAAATATTATTATCTAGCATCTATCTATATATCTCGATACAGTAGCTAGAAGTAAAGTATTGGAAGTTATCCAAGACAAACAAGAGTTTCATAATACGTAACAACTTGAAGTCAGAAGGATTTAGAACTAGCATAGGATTGAGACAAGGAGGAGGTCTAAGCCCAACTTTGTTCAATGTACATATGGAAACCATAAAAGGGAAAAGCGACCATAAAACTAAGAAAATGGGACCCAGGAATTTAGAGAGAGTAGTAATAAAGGAGAAAGTTTTTGCAGATGATGTTGTATTAATAGCAGGAAGTGAAAAATAATTACAAGAGAACATAAGCATTTGGAAAGAAGTTATGGAAGATGGGGACATGAAAATAAAACAAAGATACTGATAATATGTGATCAGAATATTAGTACAGACATCAAAATAGATAACATAAAAGTAGAATAAGTTGAAGAAATTGAAATGTTCGACTGAAATAAATGCAAAAACAATCAAACTGGACTATGCTATGAACAAAAATGTTATTAATAGAATAGAGATATTTAAACAATACAATACAATATACAGTGTGTACATAAAGTAACGTAATTTGCTAATATCTCGATTTCCGTTAGGTTTACAAACAAAAATGTTGAATAAAAGTTTTTTCAAATAATCCAGACCATCTGCATTAGTCGATTAGATGAATACAGGGTGTATATATTTTCAGTTTTCCATAATCTATTAAATTACAAATGAAACCTTTAATAATTTCAAAGTTACATTGGTTTGAATTATAAAAGAATTGTTTATGTCAAAAAATTAGTAGGCTTTTCTGCCATTAATATTAATTAATTACAAGCTTCCCGTCAAAATTTCTGATTTCCCGCTAAAAATTTCAGTTTTCCCGTTAAGAATTTTAAGTTTCTCGCTCAAATTTTAGGTTTTTCGCCAAAGATTTCAAGTTTCAGCGGGAATCCTAGAATTTCGGTCTTGACGGTATTTATAATTTAATAGATTATGATAAATTGAAAATATAAATATGGTGTACTATTTAAAAAATAAGTTAATACTTAAGTTATTTTGGAGCAATGGTGTACCATGTATTTATATAATCGACTTATGCAGATGGACCAGATTATTTGAAAAAACTTTTATTCAACATTTTTTTTGTAAACCTAACGGAAATCGAAATATTAGCAAGCTACGTTACTTTATGAACACACTGTACAATACAGTATATAGAGCAGTAGGTACTAACTTATGGATACAACACACATTCATTTACTTTTAAATTTCTATAATTTATAACCTCACTTTTTTTGTTCTTGAAATGTACGACGCCACTGAACACTTATTCAATCTCCTTTGATCACACTATTTTTTCTTTCAAACCGAACGGTACGCTTTGGCTGACTAATTTCCATTTTCTTTTGTAATCTATTGAACCTTTTGTGGATATCTTTAAGCGACGCTTATGGCCATACGCTCAGTTGTTTCGATTCATGATTGTTGATTTCGGTCGCCGATTTGTTTAGGGGGTGGTGCGTGTGGGAAAAGTTCATTTCGCTTTGATCTCGCCGCCCTCGGTCGGCTACGTTCAAAAAGAAGCATTGGCACGCACCTACCTTGATTTATCCGCAGTGTTGTCGCACGTAACCAATTTACAAATGACACTAAATTTTTTATCATAAAAAAATCAACCAGGAAATGGGTCTAAATAGGTACTATTCTGAGATTTTTTTCAGGACCTAAGTGGAAGAAACTATAGATCTTTTGCGTATCAGTAAATGTCACCCCAGTGTACATACACAAGTGATTTCGACAGTTTTTCAGTGAATGGTGGGTGCCCTTACTGTCATCAATGTCAAATCAAAATCGCTTACCGTAACATGACCGTAACACCGATGTATTTTTTATGGGCCTGGCTGCAAAAGTTAAGAATTGTAGGCATAAAATTTCGAGCCTGGGACGGAGAGATAATTTTTTTATAACCTTCCATACGAATATCAATTTATATCAAAAATTAGAACCATTTATTTTTTAATTGCTGCAAAAATCTTGGCAATAATAATAATTATTTAAGGTATGTATGTATGTATTTTGGGGTGATATTCACTAAGACCTAAAAGATCTATTGTGCCACCTTACTTCTACTTACTTCCTGAGGAGAGTCTCAGAAACTAGTATCTCCTTTAGTCCTATTTCCCGGAGGAATTTTAGAAGGTCTGCAGGCTTCAGCTTAGGTAAATCTTCCTCTTCTATCTCCCAGGTGCTGTGCTCTAGGATTCTGAAGTGCTGTTAAAACTCTTAGCGCAGTTTTACTTTGACTCATGCATTAACTTGATCTCAACAGATTGTAGTCACCCAGAAGAGTATTTGATTGTATAAGCCCAACTAGATCTTTCCAATGGTCAGATCTTCTCTTTTTCTCGTCTTTACCTATTTCTTCCAATATTACATTGGGGCTGATTCCGCAAAAGGGTTCAGGCCCCCAGAAAGGTATTTCAGTCCCACTCTTTGCTAGTTCATCTGCTATTTCATTTACTTCTATTCCAGTGTGTCCTGGAATCCATAGTAAGTTCTCGCCTAGTTCATTGAGTTTGTCTATAGGTATTCCCACACCATTTTGAGACTGATTACACAATAGCTCAGTGCTTTAATAGCTGCTTGACTATCCGACATTATGATAATCCTTTGTATTCTGTATCCTTTATCAATATTGAACTGGGCGCACTTTCTTATGGCGTGGATTTCCGCTTGAAAGATACTTGGAGTTTTTCCCAAGCTTTCAAATTGTTTGGTTCCTGGTCCGAACACTCCTATCCCAGTTCCTTCTATTGCTTTTGAGCCGTCTGTGTACCATTGAATGACATTCTTTCCAAGTCTGGTAATGGTAATGATATTTGGTATTTTCATAATGTGGTATGTCCCAGGTTGTCTGATTTCTAAGAAGAATTATTTAAGGTAAACTCCAGTCGTGCGCCGGAGCACACAGTTTTTTTTAAATTGAAATTCCAATTATTGTAGTATGTGTTTTCTGAGCGTAAAACTTGGCAACGTCCCTGTGTAGTACCACAAATCTTGGCAGCGCTCACTAGTATCCGTTCGGTATTTTACTATAACATACTATACTACTCTTCCGTTAAATAATTATTATTGAGAGCCGACAAAGGCCCGACTGCTCGGTCGGTCGACATAGGCGCATGCTACGCATTTTTCCCAGGCGTTAAATTTTGTATACTAGATTATGATGGTCACTTTGTTCCGACACGCCGTTATTAATGAGGTGGAAAAGCAACGACAAGCGAAACTCTTCTTCTCTTTCTTTTTCTTATTCTTTCTTGATTTACCCGTAAGACTGGACTCGGTTATAGATAAAATAAGTTTTTTTATAATACTACGTAACTATTAGAAGTTTAGTAATAAATATAGAACACATATTGATTATGATTATAATAATTATATAAAATACAGCAATTTAAACAAAAAACTATCTGAGAAATAAGTTTTGCTAAAATATTAATTTGTATTAGAAGATTTATTTGAGTCTCACTTCATGTCCTATAGGATAGGAGGAGCTCCAGTAAAAGATACGACAACAGAGCGTTGTTTTTGAGGTGACAAATAGTTGAGAGACTGTCATTGTATGTCGCTTCTCCTTTTGAAGTTACAAATTTCGTTTCTTTCATTCATTTAATTCATTTCAGAGACAGTTTACTGACTGCACCATGTATTGTTTGTAAAGTTTGTATTATTCAAAACTTCAACTCCAACCAATTGGGGGACCCAGCATTGACCCAGCATAATATGACTGATCTGTCAAAGTCAGGCTGGAATAGTCTGTAGGGCTAGTCCACTGTACCATTTTCTCCCAATCATTTTGATTCATTTTTTGGTACGAACTCCTCGGACATCCTGTATATCGATCGTCTGTACTCCGATAGAACCTGGCGGCTATTTTGTGACCTAATCACGCACAAACTCAATATTCTTTTATAGTCAAATCCCGTGTTTATAAATTAATCTGTGGTATATTATTCGCATGCCTAACCTAAAACTATCAATTTCCTTTGTATATATTTTCAATGGTGGACCATATTAATAAGCTGCCACGCTTGACCTCTATAAAACATTCACATAACCATAATGTTGCCGCCGGTGCCGTACAGCCGTAAGCTTCAAGGCATCTGTATTCTGTATACAAATACATCGAGACAATGTTGCCAAGCTTGCCATAGTAACAATTAAACGATTGCTTCTCCCTGTAAAACTGTTTTTTTGACTCACCGTATTTCTGAAATCAACTTAGAATGGTTCTAAGGTAAAATGATTGCTACTACATGTGTATCCCAGTGTCAAATCAGTTAATTGGATTGTTGATTTCACTTTTAATTGATAAATTTATCGTTTCCGCAATACAAACCACAAAACTAGTGTCATGCTCTGTGGTTTTAACAAAAACAAGTGATAATTCAAATGACATATGACAAGAACCGTTCGTGTGCTTATAATCTTAGTTGGCAGTACTTTTGCGATAAAATATTTGAAGGAATGACATGTGTCATGTGTGACAACGTGATTTTATAGTGAATAAAATTAAATATTTTGCATTATTCTAGGTATTATTAAAATAAAGAAATAAATGAAATTATACCTTGAAGAACGGATTTTATTATTATTAATATTTCTAGTACTGAAAATTGTCGGGGTAAATTTGTCAACATCGCCGATAATAAATTAGAAGAAGAGGTAGAAGGTAGAACGGAAGTACCGGCTGTGAACCGGTAGAGAGAGGCCGTTTTCTGCTGCGTATATGCCTTTATATCGTCGTCAGCGGCACTACTTTGTATCGTGGTGTAATAAGGGCCTCTGCCAAGACCGTGTCGCACTAATTGCAAGATCAAACGGCGCGCCACAATCGTAATGAGAGCGCAAGTAACGACATGCCCCTCCTGCCGCTCACAGCGCCCCTTGTCGGACCGTAATACTTACAAATCTCAATTACAGGTTAACGAAGGCTGTTGGTGATTTGATCTTTGGATTTGCTTTGCTCCTTCCTCCTGTTTTGGCCAAGAAAAGTTTTGATTATTTCATTTTACGAGGGCAGCTCAAAGTTTTTCATTGTAAACAATACGAGTCAAACACATCAACATTATTGTCTTTATTTTTATCATTATTTTGACTCTCTTTATATCTATCTCTCGTTTTGCTTGTCGATGTAAGTTGTTTGGGAACTGTTAATATTTGCCACCTTCTGAAGGAGACTTGAAGGGATGGAACACATTATGAGAGAAGCACCAATAGAAATATTGAAGAGAATAATAACATGGGTTCCTTTAAAGACGAAAACAAGATAAAGATCACGGAGCAGATGATGGGATCAAGTATAGGAAGATCTTCAAACAGTCAATCAGAAAACATTGACCAATCCTTGCATTTGGTTGTGAATCATGGGTGCTCACAGGGCGGCAAAAGAGTCAAATTCAGGTCGTAGAAATGGAGTATCCTAGAAAAGCCAGAGGGGACACAAAAAGAGTACAGTACAAAAATAAGAGTGGACCTGGAAAAAGAGGGAGACCGAAGCAAACATGGGATGGAGTATTGGGAGGAATAATGAAGAAACGAGAGACAACATGGTTAGCGGCCAATAGTGATGAGCAAAGCAAGACCAAGACCAAGACTCGAACAGTCTTGGTCTTGGTCTTGCTTATTCAGTCTTGGTCTTGGTCTTGCTCAAATCTGTCTGGTCTCGGTCTTGGTCTTGGTCTTGCTGTATTTTGTTTGGTCTTGGTTTTAGTCTTGGTCTTGCCATAATTTCTTAACGAACATCTTTCAAAACATTTTGTTAACATTTTATTTTTATGCAACAAACATTTTTAAACCTAAATTTACTATCTTTGAATTGAAAAAATTGTGTGTGAAAAAAAATTTTTCGTTGAATCCTGCGTATTTAGTCTTGGTCTTGCATAGTCGGTCTTGGTATTAGTCTTGTTCTTGTTCATTCTGTCTTGGTCTTGATCTTGCTTTTTCGCAAGACCAAGACAGCAAGACCAAGACCAATTTTGCTCATCACTAGCGGCCAAGGAGCTAGCAAATAACAAAAAAGTATGGGCAAAATTCATGTACAGACATTAGAATACATATGTATATTGAAAAATACTTAGCCTACTATAGAACCAAACAAAATTTCAATGTCAAAATATTTTATTACTCAACATATTCTCCTCTTAATTGGATACATTTATTATAGCAAACCTGCAACGTCTCTAGACCTTTCAAAAAAATGTTTCTTCTTGCTCTGCAAACCAGACATCCACAGCTTTTATTACCTCCTCGTTGGGAAAAAATGTACGACCTTTTAAACTTTTTTTCAGTTGAGGAAAGAGATGATAGTCGGACGGAGCGAAATCTGGTGAATGAGGGGGGTGTTCTAGTAATTCAAACCTTAAATCACGAACTTTTTGCATGGCAGCATGAGATTTGTGTGCAGGGGCGTCGTCCTGCAAAAACAAAACACTTTTGGATAGCTTCTCGCGTCTTTTCTCTTGAATTTTTTTCCGTAGAGTGGTCAGTAATGTCGAATAGTAATCTCCGGTTATTGTTTTACAATTATCCAAAAAATCAATCCATGACAATCCCAAAAAACAGAAGCAAGAATTTTCCAGCAGATTTTTGGACACGAAACTTCTCAGGTCTTGGAGAGGACGAAGGACATTGATCACCAAGGGTATTAAGCATAACTTCGTGAATCTGCTTACCTCTTAACCCTTTTAAATACAGCCACTTGATGATGGCTCGATACTCCAATTTTTCGATTTTCACAATTTCGGTGGACTTCTTTTTCCTTTTAATATATATTGCGTAACTCTGGTTCACTTTTTTGACGTCCAACTTCACACTGACACTTCTAATGAGTTATTGAGCGTTGCTATGGTAACGCAATATTTTGTTCATGCATGGAACTGGTCTAGGCTAACTAGATATCAATACATCTTCGTATATTGTTAACAAAGACATTAACATATACCCTACTACATTAAATGGCAACTGGGATTTTGATTATAAATATATATCTTAGTTTAAGGTTTGATGCTGGAAAATGAATTAGTTAGTTACAATAAAAAACTGAATAATATCAAATATAACATTTTTGGAATTGGAATTAAAATTTTAGACTCGCCACTTGTATTTTCTGCATGGAAAAAGATTTTGTACAATACATAAAATAAAAAATCGTATCCACCTAATAAAAATATGGTGTTACGACCATGTTCAGGTACAGAAAGCTCGTCAACCGGACAGTAGCAAGATAATAGGAGGTTCTGTGATTCTTTGATCTCGCCGCCCGAGAATCTACACTGTTTTTAAATTAAATTATTCATTTTATATTTCAGTTATTTGATGGCATTTTCTAACTTTAGAAACTCCTTATTATACTTCAATCTACCGTGTTTATTTTTAAAACTAATACGTTAAATATTTTGCAATAGAATATAACTTTCAATTAAATAGAGGAAATGACACAAAATGACACATTGGGAGTAAAAAACGTTCACTTAACTTAATTTATCCTTGATGTACGTTAGAGATAGTCGCTGGTGATCAAATCAGGGCAGCACGTTGGCTTTTTCAACCAAAAAAATATCTTCAAGTCAGTATTGACCGTTTTATGTTGTTCTAACGGTATGTTTACTGCAACAACTTGTACTTGAGGGGGGTTATAAATCAGTGCAAATCATAAAAATATCTTATTTTATAGTGTTATTATAAATATAAAGCGGATCTAATTAAAATGGGACAATAAAACGAAATTGGATAATAAATTACAATACCGTTTGGCACTTGGCAGGTGCATTTCTAAATTAACAAATGCATATTTGGGGTTTTATTGATACAGGCCAACGACCTATTGTAGCCAATAAGATCAGGGTAGAACATTCACTTGGTTTCTATAACTTCCTAGTATTTATCCATAATTTTGTAAGCCAATATTCTGGACAAACTTAAAGGAGCATCTCTTCAATTCGTCTTTTATTTTTTTTTTTTATTGTGGATACTAAGGAGGTATTTTGAAAATTTATTGACAATAAATTTATTGCATAACGTGAAATTTGATTCTTCTTAAAAGTCTCGACAAAAACTCACAGAAACACCGGGCAACCACATAAGACTTGTTTCGTCAGGCCGTAGGTGTCGCTGGTTCCTAAAAGTCTCAGTCCAGCAGCTTCCCTGACAATTTAATTATTTTTTAACTCAATTATTAGGCAATTCAGATCACGTGACCCAATATGGCCGTGCAGGGCAAACAATTTAGACAGATAGGTTAGTTTTGTATTGTCTATTCAGTCATAAACAGTGCTCAAGACTTTTTAGTTGAATTTATTAGTATATTTTGCTTCAATTTAGTATATTTTATTAGAGTTTAGTATATTGTTCAATTGATTAGTATTTTTTATTTAGAATATATCTTTTCTTAGTTTTTATAAATATTGTTATTGAACAAAACTGAACAAAATGCCTGCTACATACAGCCTGATATTTGATTTTTGATCCTGTTAAATCATCTCTATTGATTGCTGCTAACCACATTTCTCTACGCTTCTTACCTAATTCACTCTAGTGCACCAAAAATGTGTTCTTTAAAACAGCTGGGACCTTGTAAAAGCTTACTTGGTGTCGGTTTGAACGGCTCCCACAACCGACTACAATACAAGTTGTTGGCATTTTGAAGTAGGTGTTTCACTCCTGAAATCCGTAAGCATAAAAGTTAAA
This sequence comes from Galerucella calmariensis, assembly GCA_910591675.1. NCBI lineage: Eukaryota > Metazoa > Arthropoda > Insecta > Coleoptera > Chrysomelidae > Galerucella > Galerucella calmariensis. The sequence continues at coordinate 77,071 of CAJUYG010000455.1, forward strand.
TACTGCACGTGATATCTTCCAATTCAAGCAAGTGAAATTTTAATGCCAGCAGTTTCATAAAAGTTTCACTTCCATTATAATATTGTATATGTTTTAGTCAGTGTGTACTTACCCGTAATTATTAAATAATAATTCTTGATAGTCTAAAAACCACTAACAAAAAAATTATGTTCTTATATAGGTACACAACCAAAAGTTGGTCCTAAATTGATATATCCAGCTTTAAAGTTTTATAAAACTGAACTTTTTATTGTATATTATTAGTATAGAGACACCAAAGCAAAATAAAAGCACCTTTCTTCAAAATAAACACCTATGTATACCAAAATCCACGGTCTACAATGTATTAAATCACATTTGTTTGCCCTGTGTCACCATATTGAATTTTATTTTACAGGTCTCTGGATTGCCTAATTCAGTTTTTGTTTCTGTTGGTATTCGTTTAATAATTCCTTTGTAGCAGTTCTAGTTGGTTGTATCTCTATTCTTCTGATTACTTTTTCCACTGACATCTAACACAACTAGTGACAGATAACAGAAATGAAATGGTGGCTTGTCAAAAGTTCCTATAGCGTTGAGAATTCAGCCCCGCACCAGGGGTGTTTACATTGTTTCAATAATGCAATGTAGATGTTTGAAATGATGAAACACCTGCAAAAATCTTATGATTTGAATTGTAGACCTTAACTGTAATTCTTATCGTAAAAACTACTTTTTGTTGGCCATACTGACCTTAAACTGAACTGAAAATCCACATGGCAGATTGAGATTGGTCAAGATATTTGGAATTGCTATGGCTCTGTTCCCTCCTTGATATTCCAGAATATGGAATTATAATCTTGAGAGAAAATCACTACAGTCGAATAAAGGAATGATCTTCGGAGAATGTTCTATTATATTGAATATGAATTATTGATGCCCTGATCATTTGTCCTCCAGAACAACCTGCCAACGTCATGTGTTCAGGAATAGTCTATGACAGTGAGTGGAGGACATATTTTTAGGTTAGGTTACTTACGATTATCAGTTTTTCAATTTTTATGGCTACAATTTTCATAGCGTTTGAGGTTTGAGTCATTGAGACAAACTTCTAATGTTAATTATGCCTCAAAACATAAAATTTTTTTTCTACAACAAACTTTTTACATAATAGACGACAAATTACAATTAAAAGCCATTTAGGTAGATAGATAGCTTTTAAAACAATGTAATACAAATACAAAAGTCATTGTTTTTCTCTTTAATTTACATCCTCGATTTATGACCTAAACATAATGTTTTTAAATGACCGATTCTCAACGTTACGCTAAAAATATAATACATAATAATATTCTAGTATTCGTAGACATTGAAAGATGAAAATTTCACAAGCAGCGTTCTCTGTAAACGCCAAATAAATAACAACGAGATCTCGGGCTGATGAACCAGATGCTCTTTGATGTATTGCCACATTTATATTTTCTTCAGGGCACTGTTATTACCTCCCAATTATTATTTTATTCTAAGAGAGTAGGTATATTAAATTAACGGAGAGTCTACTCAACCAAAGAGCATTCAAAATAAAATTACCTATATATGCTACAATCGCTACACACTGTTTATTCATTGTAATCATGTTGTTTTAGAATATTTTGACACTATTTTAAGAGCAATTCTATGTTAAATAATAACGTATTAATAAGCTTCAACGTGAAACTCTTAATTGGACACTAAACAGGTTAAATTTTAAATCCTTATTTTGACTCTGTATAAATTGAAACATTTGTAGAATGACCCGTTTGACAGTTTGAATAAACATAATTTACCGGAAAATTTGTAAAACTATTTAAAAAGAGTTTTGCTCAATTCGTACTATTTTTAGTTTTGTAGGAACTAGTATAGAAGAAGCAAATGACAACTTTCCCTTCTATCCCTATGTATGTAAATTGAGGGAGTCTTAAAAATCTACTTAGTTCCTGCGGGTCAAATTAAAGATTCAGTATTTCAGACAAGTCCTGCAAATAGACCAGATCTAAATCAACAGTCAGTCAAGCTGCCCTTATTAAAGCACTTCAGAGCTCTAAGGTAACATCTTGGCTGGTATGGGAGTGCGGCGAAGAACACTGGAGTGGGTCCCAGGTCACAAAGGAATCGCTGGCAATGAAAAGGCTGACAAACTCGCCAGAGCAGGATCTTCAACTCTGATGAACGGAACCGAACCAGCTGTGGGCATCCCCAGATGCTTAACTAGGTCATGGTTAAAAGAGTGGGTGAAAGAACAACACTATAAACACTGGAAGAATACGCACGAGGCAAATACATGGGAAGAAATTAAAAAAAAAACATCAGAAAAAGTAGCGAAAGAACTGCTCTCAATGAGCAGGAACAAACTATGTACCATAACGGGGCTGCTTACGGGACACTTTCCCACAAAGGAGCACCTGAACAAAATAGGGCTGTATAACGGAGACCTTACATGCAGAAGATGCAAAAAGAATACCGAAACAGCTCTGCATTTACTATGCAACTGTGAGACGCTGGACCACAGGAGGCTGAAACTGTATGGTAGACCCCAAACAACTCCAGAAGACTTCTACAACCAACCAGCAAGAAACCTGTATGAGCTAATACAGGAAACGGATAGGCTGAATAGGCTGTAGTCAGAACACTACGAGTATCCACAATAAGCCCAAGAGGATGAGGTGGAGCCGGCGAAGGGACGGCACCTTAAAAAAACGAATACAAAATACAATTGACAGTATTTCGAGGACTGGAAAGTGTGTTTATGCCTCCTTCTGTTCTAGTTTTCATTTCCCCTTTTCCATCGTGTCCTTGAATCCTTAGCAACGTGGCGTTTATCTTATAGGTTTTGAGAGCTGCCAAAAATCAGTACTTACTAACATTTTTCGAAAAAAAAACTAAGAATAAAAATGTGTCTTCTACGTGTACAAACTGTATAAAACAAGACACTCTATATGGCTGTGGTCTAGTAGTCACCTCCACTGAATCCACTTATCAAATACATACACACACTGTAAATAATTAAAAGTCGGTCCTGCACTCGCCGCCTTTGATCTAACCAGTTCCTTTCAAATACTTCATTTATAAGGAGATATTTCAAGTATTCAAATCAGTCGGCTGCCTTGTGATATTATGATAAAATTAAGACCAAGTTCAAAAAAGGGATCTTTTAATACCGACAAGCAAACACACAAACCCATGAAGAATAAAAGTACCGAGATAAAGGTGGACGATGATTATTGTAATCGTTATTTTTTAGTGAAAATAGTAAGTAATTCTTTCATTTTCTTTTGTAAAATTGTTACTGTATGCAATTGTTGTATTTAAAGAAAAATAAAAAATTACCACAACAATTACTATGATATATAAGAAGACTTTTTCTAAGATTTAAACTTTGAAAGTTCTTACAAATTCGGACAGAAAATGCTGTTCTGTTATTTGCTATTGTCAGTTGAAGTACGATAGGTTTCTTCCAGTTTTACAGCCTTAATAACCTTCACTAAGAAAAGAAAACGCAACCTAAAAACCATTAAACTTGATGGGAAGTTGAATGGAGACAGGAAGTGAAGTATCTAGGTGTGACTCTAAACAGTAAACTCCTGTTGAACTAACACGAAAAGGAGTTTATATACAAAGCAAAAATTGCTCTAATGGTATGCAGGAATCTGACAGGGAGAAACTGAGGTTTCCACCAACGAGGTAAAAAAGAAAGAGGAGGGAACATAACAGTATAAAGAATCATCGACCAAAGTGGCTTCTGAATATGGCCGACTTCCGTAAGCAAACCAGAGGCGTACATTAAATTATTCAATTAGTGAAATAAAATTAAGAAACCTCAAGATAGGTTTTAATGAACAAAATTGAACATGACAACTGAATAAACATGACAAAAATACCCTAGCAACAATTTAAGACTAAGTGATATATATATATACTACATTCTTCCCGCTTGAGTTAATTAATGTAATCCTCCAGGAATGCATGAGGTCTTCTTGCTCTAGTAGGTCTACTGTTATCGTAATTCTGCACGGAAGGTATAGTATCCGTTTCGGGTATTTGATGGTCAACTAAACGATTAGGAGGTGTTACAGCATCGTCAACACTAGTCCATGGATTTTGAATAACAGTGGACCCTTTTGGGAGTGGTTTATTCTCAGCAAATTTTTGTTCATCTTGAGCGGCCGGAGGAGAATCTTCTTCTGAAACTTGTACAGTGTCATATTCTTGAAGAGGGGCTAGATGTCTCAAAGATACGGTGGTTTTTCTTCCATCAGATAAACGTACTTGAGCATATTGAGGATTTACATGAACAAGCTCTACTTTTTCAACTGAGGGATCATTCTTGCTTGTCCGATTAAACTGGTAAATTTTTCAGGACAAAGCAAACGATCCATCTTCACTCTTTACAGAATTTTGTTCATTAAATTGAAATAAAATTAGGAAACCTCAAGATAGGTTTTAATGAACAAAATTGAACATGACAACTGAATAAACGTGACAAAAATATCCTAGCAACAATTTAATTCTAAGTGAAAGTATATACTACAATTAGGGGAAACAAAAAACTCTCATATGCATCTTTGTAAGGTGGTACTTTTTGTTGTTAGAGAATTGATACCAGATTTTGGTACATTCAAAAATGTTATAACACAACTCAATATCAACTTAAATTTATGCTAATTCTCATAAATAACCTTTCTAATACTGAAAATCACTATTTTTTTAACTTGGCTTTTCAATTCAACACATTTCAGTATATTAAGGTTATCTATGTCGTCACAAGAATTGATGATTAATGTCACTAATGTGGCTTCTCAATATGGCACTTCCGTCGAAAGTTGGTTAAATCACTACCACGCTTAACTTCCCCCCTCTTTCTTTTACCTCGTTGGTTCCAACCCAAAAATCCTGAGCTGCATTTATACTGCCATTTGTAAGCAATTATCACGTATGGAGCCATTGCGTGGAGTAGTAGAACTAGCCTAGTGACGACTAGAGAAAACCTCTTCAAAATTCAAATACTAGCCTGTACATGCATCACTGGACATAAAAGCATGCCCAACGACAGGTTACTCGCGTTCCAAGTAACTATATAACGTCCACCTCTAACCGGTACGAGATGACAATCGTAAAAAGTAATGACATTCAAATTCATTCGCAAATCGAAAAGAAAAAGAAAAAGACCAGCTGGTTCGGTTGTTTTTCTTATTTTTAAATGTATGTTCAATGTGATCGATTTCTTTTATGTATTTCTCCGTGTTTTTGTTGAAAATTGTTTTGTTCGGGAAACATGTCGTTTATAGAAAACTTTTAGAAATTTCCGTTTATGAAGATGCAGAGGAAAAGCGACATAATTCTCCAGAAGCATCCCAGTTTTACATTTTAATAGAATTTTTTAAGCTAAAACGTTATTTAAATTAATTTCGAAGGGACTGCTACACGGTCATGTTAACTTTTCAATCAACTTTTGAACAGTGGCGATATCTAAGATGAAGCCTTGAAATATTTTTTTCATTCCTCTGCACTTGTACTTTGTAACAAAAATTTCTTGTAAGGTTACTCCTTTGATTTTTTCAACTAATTCCGTAGAGCTACAGATCTAGGCTAGGCAAGAAGCCAGCTCAGAACCCATCAGCCTGTAACAGAGAGATAGAAAGTCAAAGGTTCAGGCTGACTTCCTTTAATGGCGCGCTTGCTATAGACACAGATAAAGACTGAAAAACCTCTGATCGTCTGCCCTTTTCTCTCTCATCAGAGTTTGTAGTACCTCTATGGTGAATATTCGGTAAATAGAAATAGAAAGAGCTGAGAGGGTTGCTTACAATTCAATTTGGCGGTTTTCAACTAGTGATTTTCATACTTTTTCAGATGGGGTTTTGTTTTACAGGCTAGGTTCTTTTTTGTTGTGAAAGGTTATCAAATTTCAAGGGTTGTTGAAAATGCAACTTGTAGAAAAAAGGCACGTTCTTTTATTCAACGGTAGATCCACCAATCGACCAACTGTGTTTTTATATTCATTGGTGGATTGTAGATTGAAGAAATGACGCGTTCATTTATTACTGTTGCATCAACCAAAATTGCAAACCCTTCCACCGTTTTATCGAGGTGGTGGATAAATTTGGTGGCTCACAAAATGACAGCTTAACCTCAAAAACTAACGATTTTTTGAAGCGGTCAAAGAATTGGACGAATTAATAGAAATAAATTTAAAATGTGGTAACAAGGTATTGACGGCGCTATTAACAGAGTCAATTGAAAAAATTTTAAGTGGAACTATCAGATGAACTGCTACTCCGAGATCTAGAGGCTAAAATAACTAGAACTACAACACTCTTCGAAGTATCTTCATTCATTTCGTAAATTTTTGCTAATAACAACAATCAACTTAGAAATAGATTGTCAGTGGTCAAATGATTTAAACAACAACATCTGCGTTTTTTTATGTTGCAGCGGAGACTGACGTCATTCAATCAATGGTGAATAATTAATGATGTAAAAAAACGTGCCTATTGGCTCTATTTTGACAACCTATGACATATTTGATAACCTCGAATGCCTTAACTTAAAACCATAACCTTAACCCAAATTAAAAACTTCATCCGTATTTATTCAAATTTTTGTTTTTCCAAACAAAAAACAAGCAGTTTCTTTGGTACTTATATATTTCTTTTTGTAAAATTGTAGTTGAATTAAAATAGAATCAAAAATTTTACTAAACGATTTCTTAATCGGCGAACCATAACGAAATCAACTGAAAAATATAATAATGTTTAAGCATATAATTGGAATTTTTTTTCTTCTTTAATGACTCATCGTCAATTCATTTAAAACAATAAACACAACGGCCTTCCTTTTTGAAAAGAAACGCCGACAGTACCTATCAGAAAACCACTTCTTGTTCTTCGGACCACATCCATAGTTGTCAGATGTTGATAATCTTCTAGCATACCAGGAATATTTAAAATTTCAACGCATATACCTACACATAGCTAAAAAACAATAATTTACTTTTCAAGATTAGCTCTTTTTGTTATATTCTAACAAAGGTGGTATTGTTGACAGTATGACAGTTCTATTTGTTAAATGCTTTTAACGGATAAGGAAACTTACAAGAAAATAACAATTCTTTGTGGTGATATGTCTTACTTTTTAACTAACGATTTTTCAAGCCGCTCCGTAGTTTGAACCAGCTCTATCCATAGCTTCGTCACATCGTATCAACATGAGCGCCACCTAACCGTACCTCGCAACAAAATGGGCCAGTGAAGTATTACCAACTATAGTCTGTACAGAAAGTACGAGGAGTAATAAATCATTCATTTAAGTAGATTTCATAGACGTACCAAAATATATTTTAAGAGGGTATACCGTAAGGTACATTTTGTCTTGAACGAATGAGTTGCAGCTATGCTAAAGAATATACGATTTAGGTCAGAGGTAACGGGATGTACTAATTTTAATAAAAAAAAGTGATAGAGGTACATAAATTTTAGTAAGTTTGATAAAGAAAGGCAACACAGTTTATTCATAATAGAAAACAAACCAATCTGTAACAATAATTATTTTATATATTTTTGTATATATGTGTGTATAAATGCTGGATATACAGTTTCCAAATCTTGGCAAGATGAAAACATTAAAAGCGGAAGGCAGGCATTCGTGGAAGGTTTGTCGTTAGGTTTGCAGCCACCATCTGGAAAAGGAAAAAGACTTATCATTGTCCATGTTGGAAGTTCTGAAGGTTTTGTTGATGGTGGATTATTAACTTTTATTTCAAAACGCACGGGGGACTATCACGAAGATATGAATGGGGATGTCTTCGAGGAATGGTTTGTTCAAATGTTGGATCTGATTCCAAAAGGGGCTGTTATTGTTATGGACAACGCAAGTTACCATTCACGGTTACGAGAAGCATTGCCCACAAGTCGTTGGCGTAAAGCAGAGCTTTTGGAGTGGCTTATTTCGAAAAATATTAAGTTTCCAAAAGATCCACTAAGGAAAGAACTTTACAGAATTGCAAAAATGAACAAGAATAAATACAAAACCTACATTGTAGAAGAAATGGCTTCTTCTCGTGGTATATCAGTTCTTCGACTTCCCCCTTATCATTGTGAACTTAATCCCATAGAATTAATATGGGCTCAGGTAAAGGGGGAAGTTGGAAAAAAATTACTACTTTTAAAATAAACGATGTTGTGAAATTGTTTGAGAGTGCTGTAAGTCAGGTTAGTAAGGAAAATTGGACAAACTGTATCGAGCATGTTATCAAAGTAGAGGCAAATATGTTGAAAATTGACAATATTTGTGATGATTTAATCGACCCTATTATTATTAATGTCAACAACGATTCTTCCTCTTCCGAGTCGGATATAGAATAAAATGTAAGTAATAAATGTATTCCAATAATTATTTCTTTTCATTTTTTATTATATTATAATTTAAAACGTATTTTTTTCCCAAAATACACACCACTGCATTGCGTTATTGCTTATCTGCTAATCCTTTAACAATGAAGAAACCCTAAATTTTGCTACAACTGAAACAAATACGGGGTCGATCTACCTGGTTTTTAGATTTACAGAAGAAATGTAATTTAAAGTAAGAGATTTATCAAAAATTTCATGGTGCTCCCTGTAAAGGTTTTGCATACTTAATTAGGGTTTATTACTCCTCGTACTTTCTGTACAGACTATAAACTTTTGCATGTACTTAGGCGACTCAGGGTTGTCTCTGCTGATACCAATCGGAGCCGTTTCCGTGACGGAGCCGTTATCGAAACGATACCGTTATTTTTTAAAGTTGAAGATCTAAGCCTAAGAAAAGAATATATTGACTTATGGGTTGATTTTGTTTCAGATATTCTCTTTATGGTTTGGAATATGCTTGGCATTCAACAGTGGCCATACAGAAGTCACTTTAGAGCAACCAATTTATACAAATGCCATACAGAGATTCGAAACAAGCGGTGATCAAAATGGAACTCAAGAAAACGAAGTTAAGGCTTTAAAAAAAGTTTTTCTATCGAACAGATCGATCACGTGTAACGATGGTTCACAAGCTGGGTAAGTTCAAAGGTAAAAAATAGGATTTTATCAAATACTATCCAAAAATTATAGTGCAGGTAATAATATTCGTTTTGTTCTTTTACAGCTTTTATCTCAGAAGATCGCATTCGAGTACCAAATGGATAATTTTCTTAGAGGGCGGATGGTACTGTTACGACATTCAAACTTGTCGAAATCGTTGGTTAAAGCAACGACATTTCATGACTTCATCGAAATGGCCTGAAACTAAAGATGGTAAGCTCGAACTTTCTCTTTTTTTTCAACTGAAACTAATAATGTGCTTTGTAATTTTTTTAGTTGGTGGAATGCTATCTCCAAACATGAAAGAAAATCCTTTTTGGTGGAACGCGAACCACGTTTTCGTACCATATTGTTCCAGCGATTCCTGGAGCGGTACCAAACCACCATCACCAAATGATCTGTTCAGTTTCATGGGATCTTTTATCGTAAGACAAGTGATTCGGGATTTGATCCCCTTAGGATTGGAAAACAGTACTGATTTGATACTTAGCGGAAGTAGTGCCGGTGGTACCGGTGTCATGTTGAATCTAGACTACGTAAAAGAGCTTCTTCACGAAGAACTTTCGCTCACCCAAATCAATGTAAGAGGAGTTACCGATTCTGGGTGGTTTTTGGATAGAATACCTTACGCACCCACCAACAAACCTGCCGTTGAAGCGATTAGAAAAGGTATGGAGATGTGGAGAGGAAAAGTACCCAGGAGGTGTAGAGAGGAGTATATGAATGAACCTTGGCGGTGTTATTTCGGATATAGACTTTATCCAACTTTAAAATGTAAGTAAAATAATCCATAATTCTTCCTTTTTATGATTATCCAACCGTTAGGATGGTACAAGCCAATCCAGCGACCTGTCAAATGAGGTTGAAATATCGATGGCTTAAGTGCAAAACGTCGTAACCCACTAAATATGCAAAAAACCGATTTAGACGCTCAAACCTCAGAACTCAAAGCATAGAGTTGACCTTCACATTCTGGTAAATCATCTTAAGCCACAGCTACCTGATAAATTTATTTTACGCGCTAAAACATAAAGTTCTATCGAAACCAACGAAACCAGGAGATTTTTTGTTGGCATTGAACAATTGTGGTTATTGGGGATACGAAGTTTTGCACAGGCCATCGATATGGCGTCTCCGGACAAAGATTTGATTGTTCTTGCTAAGCACCATTTTCAATTCCGCAAATCTCAGCAAACATTCTGTCATTTTTAATCCCATTATGCAAATCCCGCTCGGTATTCAACGCCATCTCATTATAGTAGCAAACATTCTAGGGCTGCCATTTTTAATCCAAATGAAAAAGAAACATGCTGCGTCTTGAATTATTTCATCTAAAACAACACATTTCTCACATTTTTGTACACGGGTGGCGCAGGCTAAAGTATCAATAAAAAACACATTAGCAGGTTGACTTCTAACTGTACAGTTGAATTAATAAAAAGTATTTACTATTTTCGTAAGCCCGGCTTATTTGAGGTTATCAAATGTCATAGGTTGTGAAAATAGAGCCTATAGCGCATGTCCACGTGACGTCACAAACTATTTTGACAAGAGCCCGGTGGTAAAACAATAAACAAAGCGTTCAGAACACGTGGTACTTAGTGAGGTTATGCTGATTTATAATGATACATCGAGTTTGAGTTTAGTTGGTTTTGCTTCAGTGTACTTTTAAAGTTATTTCAATTGTTGAGCTTGCATATTTAATAATATATAATATAGATTAATAGTTGTTTGTTGTTTCATAATTTTTCATCATGTCTATTGTTTATTGTTTTACCACAGAGGTATTGTCAACTGTCAACTGTCGTGGACATGCCCTATACGTTTATGAGTTGTATTTTTGACAAACAGAGTGTAATGCAACATGTTTATCTTGCTGTTACTTATTTCACAGTCAATTTTTTTACTTTTAGCGGAATTATTTGTATTCCAATGGCTTTTCGACGAAGCTCAGATGGATGTAGATAATGTAGGAGCTCCAGTTACCAAACAACAATGGGACTACATCCACAAAATGGGCGATGCACTTCGACACAGCTTCGCCAACGTTTCGGCGGTCTTCGCACCAGCATGTATTTCTCATTCAGTTCTTACCCAAAGAAACTGGCAATCTGTGAAAATCGACGACATATCGGTGGCTGAAGCTTTGCATTGCTGGGAACAAAAAACTAGCAGAAGACGATTGAAAAGAGTGAAGAATGCAAGGGTATTGAGCAATACCCCAGGTAAAATGGGAAAGAAGAAGAGAAACCGAAAAAATAAGCTGGAATATGAAGGAGTTTTAAATAACGATGACCGTGCTGGGACTCTTCAAGATCCCGATGTTAAGATGAAGAGAAGAAGAAGGAATCGGAAAAATAAAAAGGTTAACAAAAATAAAAGTAAGTTATTAAAATATATTGTTTATTAACGGGATATTAAATTTTCTTTTTTTCTTTCTAGTAAGACCTCGCAAGCAGAAAGAAAACGCCGAAAAACAAAATTTCGCCACTAATTCTTATCCTCTATTAGACAAGAGACCTTCGAGATCAGTTTTGCAAAACTCGAGGTGGCCGCGTAAACGTCGTTGTGTCCACAGAAGATTGGAAAGATGTTCGTGGCCTCAATGTAATCATTCCTGTCCGAAATTACATAATCCTTTTACTGGGGAGGAGATGGACTTTATAGAATTGTTAAAATCCTTCGGACTTGATATGAACAGTGTGGCTGACGCTCTTGGTATCGACATACAAACTCTGAACAATATGGACCATGCTGAATTGTTAAATTTACTTACGCAACAATCCAATTGAGTATTTTTAAGTGGAAACTGAGTTTGTAGCCGTTTAAATTCATTTATTTTCAATCCTGGACTAGAAAAGGCAGGTTTTAACATATTCAACTATGTTTTTCAACGTATGATCAAAGTTGACTACTAAAGAAACTCAATTTTACAAAGGCGTTAGGCCTTATTCAGAAATCAGATTGATCTGTATTAATCTGGAACTGTTTTTATTCAAATTTTCCAAAAAATCTTCATCAAGGGGTCGTCTTTACAGCAGCTGATGCCCGTTTGCACCGTTTTTAATTTAAGCATGTTATTCGTAATGCTTGAAGAAGCATTCAATATAAATATTTTGTCAATTTTTAGTACAATTCTGTAATATCCGATAAACATTTAGTTGTTAAAGGATTATTGCATTCCAATACTCTATGTACACAAACTCTATGGAACAAACTATAGTTGCTGATTAATGGGAGATATGCTGCTGATGTTTCTGATCATTTGGTCCTGTAGGTTTCCGAATTAGGTACAATTTCACTTGAAAATCATTTCGAAACCTTTGAGGTTCTTCTATCAATCCCAAAACCCGTGAACAAAGTCGCGTTGTCACTAGAAATCTTTGGATCAAATGTTAATTCATTTATGTCGTAAAAACCTCAATAAGTAGACCCAATTAGGAACTTAACTAGTTCAAGGATTACACAAACTAATCTTTTTAATACAACTTTATTTTAAAATTATTTTAAAATTAGACGGTGAAATCGGGAATGTCTAATTGTTATCACAATACAATTCTTCCCAATGTTATATATACCTATATATATTATTGTTTTTTTGCTGTATATAGAAATAATGTAAATATATAAATTCCACAAATATCGTACTGTTAGTTAATTTTTATTAAGTATTATTAGTGGACAGTAAAAATAATGCAAACATATTTATTATTTATAAATTATAAACATTTCTGTAATTATTTATTATATTTTGTCTGTTATGTAATTTTAAACAAGAAAAAAAAACAACCAGGTTTTTAATAGTTATTAAATAATTCTTAAGTTCTTTATAAATAAATTCCAACTTTGATTATTTATACATAATAGTGATACAGGGTGATCCATTTTTACTTCTAAAATAATTAATTGTACCCATGTAAGTTTTCTGGAATTGATAGAAAAAGGTCGGGAGAATGATTGAAGTAACAATTTTGTAATAAAAATGCTCTAAAAATACAGTATAACTGTACAATACAAAAATTTTGTAAAGATCCAGGCTTATTACTCAGAAAAGAGAAATTTGACCTAAGAAAGGCATTGAAATGTAATTTCACTGTATTGAATTGCAATTAAAGTCATTTTTATACTCTAAAAAGTTAAATAATGGTAAACCCTGTATAATTTCAAACAAAACTTTTTATATGAATGACGTAATATGTTATAATAACGCCGACAAAGGTCATTTATTATTTTTATAACCCTCTAGAGATAAGTATTGAATAGTGTATCCATGTATATATAGATTTATACAAGTTATTTATTATAAAATAATTATAATTTTTGTTTATTTGATAATACTAAAATAAATGTCACTAAAATAGAAAACTTAAGGGCATTCGTAACATACAAGGTGAATCAAAAAAACTAATATGTATTGTATATTATTATGTGCTATATGACATAATGATCAAGAAATGTCACTTATTAATTATTAGTTTTGTAAGTTTTATTGATGTCCTTTGTAATACATAATTTTTCTGTCCAATTTACACAAACCCAAAGAATGTTTGCCCTATCCACTGAAGGACTGATTTTTGTTCTACCTCAGTTGTACAGATTTTCTTAAATAGTCAGTAGGTTACCTTATTTTTTTGTATAGATGATTATTTGTAAATTAAGTATATACTTAGTACCTTTAACTGCATTTTATTTCACCTCTCACATCATATCTAGTACAAAAAAGAAATGGGGAGGCATTGGGCAGCTTTCTGAATTAAAATGCCTACTTAAAAGGAAAGCTGCATCTTAGCAAGGTAATATTTAGCTCATAACAGAAAGGAGGATGCCTTAGGCAGCTTTCTGAATTCAAATGCCTTCTTAAAGGGGAGATTGTATCTTATCAAGGTAATATTTAGCTCAAAACAGAAAAGGGGAGGGGGCTTAAAATATTATACAACTTATGAGAAATACACCGAATATAGGATGAAGCTCTTCTCTCACCAAGACATGCCCTAGCGTCTAAATTTAAATTAACATCATGCACCTAAAAATGTTTTACGTCGTTTTTTTTTATTCAAATAATTACACAACATTGGGATGAGTGTTTTGATATCTATTTGTTTTATGTAAAATCCTAGTTAATTACACTATGAAAAAAACAATTAATTACCTTCGTCTACAATAACAATAACACAATACGATCAAGGTTATAAATAATTAAATAGTAACAACGAAGCAACAGAAGTATGCCGTACGGAAGAATAGATTTAAAACTAGTTTACTGTCACACGTTCGAAAAGAAAACAGTAGGTAGGGAAGATACGAGAGGCAATGAAAAAGTTCAGTGTACCCAGGAGAATAGCAATGTCAAATTTTCATGGTATTTCGTTCATTTTTTGTCAGTGTTCTCAAATACAGTCCAAGCTTGCCAATTGCTTGAAAATGGGAGCATGTGGACAACAATAATATAGAGAGATATATATACCCTCCTGGGTATATGTAGACCTGAATAAAACTAGAGGGAAAGTTATTATACAGTTTGACAGAAATTAATAGATTCTTTAGAAAATAGTTATTAAAATTGGACCTAAAAACATCAAGATATTTCAATATAATAATATAATTTATTGTCTGACATATATTTTAACAAAATGTTAATGAGTATTAAATTAACTCCATGTCGTTAACCGGTTCTTTATTTTTCGAAGTGAAACTAACTGTACAGTTCGGATAAAATATTTAACAGTGTAATCGTCCGCGAACCTTGCCTACTCTCCATAACAGTTGCGCGCTCAGCTCATCAATAAGTCCCACACAATTCCCAAAACTCAGTGTATATTCAGTTTAAGGATTGTGTGTTTTTATTAAACATTCAAAGGATGTCTGTCACTACACCTGTTGCTTAGAAGCAACAATATTAAAATCTCCCTCGTATAACAAACAAATTAAGTGATAAACTGGGTTCGCGTTAGCCTAGTGTTTCGCAAGATATTATTATAATTGCAGTACAGAATTTATTTAATTTAATGAATCATTATAAAGAGCTGATGGGTATGGTGTAGTGAGGACGGAGTTTGTATTCGTTTGTTGTTTATTAACATGTCGAGAGCATGTTGTGTTCTAATTTTCCAATTTATCTTCACGTATGTAGGTAAGATATTTTTTTTCCATCTGGAATTTGTATTTTTTCTTATAAATAAATGTGACTGTTTACAAACAAATAGAAAAATTTCATATATTTACAAAAAATACTTGCAGATGCATACGACAGCAAATGTGGAAATGTCCATTTAACTGTGTCGGCCAGAGATTCATATCTTGAAATGAACTGGGTTACGAGATGTCCGGCTCATTTAAATCCAGACGAAATAGTATTATCCAGGAGGAATATGGCAGGAAGTGATGTAAGTTTGAACACAATAGTGAATAATATAATTTAAGAAAAACATTTTTTGGGGATTCACGTACATTTCGCTGGACCGAGCTGCTACTATCTAAAACGCAATAGGGCATGTCCACGACAGTTGACAGTTGACAATACCCCGATGGTAAAACAATAAACAGGATTAATAATTATAAACCAAAAAACAACTATTGACCTAAATTATATATATTATCAATTATGCAAGCACAACAATTTAAATAACTTTAAAAAACATTTAAGCAAAATCAACTAAACTCAAACACGATCTATCATTATAAATTAGCATAACCTCACTATTAAGTACCACGTGTTCTGAGCGCTTTGTATATTGTTTTACCACCAGGCTGTTGTCAAAATAGTTTGTGACGTGACGAGGACATGATAACGTGATCAGCTGTCAGCTGTTGAAGTTGAACAATGGTTGAAAACTAATGTAATGTAAACTAAGTAATGAAAACTGAAAAAATATCCATAATGTATTTAAGCTCATTGGACATTCCTTTTTCTTTCTTCTGTTTTATTTCTTTATATTTTAATTTTACACCAAATCTTCCTTTACACATCTTCCAGTTTTGGAAATATATTTAGATTGTTTGTATTTGAGGGTAGTATTATGTGATTCTATATGTTAAATGTTATACATTTTGCACCTTTGACTGACTACAACCAGTGAAAATCATGTAGTGTAGTCAAATATTCTCTCTGTCTAATAATTCTTTCAAACAGTCGAGCCTCTGAACTGAAAGACATATTTTTATTTGTTATTTACATATGTATATTGAAAAATTCTTAGCCCACTATGAAACCAAACAAAATTTCAATGTCAAAATATTTTATTACTCAACATATTCTCCTCTTAATTGGATACATGTATTACAGCGAACCTGCAACGTCTCTAGACCTTTAAAAAAAATGTTTCTTCTTGCTCTGCAAATCAGACCTCCACAGCTTTTATTACCTCCTCTTTGAAAGAAAATTTACAACCTCTTAAACTTTTTTTCAGTTGAGGAAAGAGATGATAGTCGGACGGAGCCAAATCTGGCGAATAAGGGGATTGTTCTAGTAATTCAAACCCTAAATCACGAATTTTTTGCATGGCAACATGAGATTTGTGTGCAAGTGCGTTGACCTGCAAAAACAAAACACTTCTGGATAGCTTTCCGCGTCTTTTCTCTTCAATTTTTTCCCTTAGAGTGGTCAGTAATGTCGAATAGTAATCTCCGGTTATTGTTCTACTCTTATCCAAAAAATCAATCATGACTACTCCATGGCAATCCCAAAAAACTGAAGCAAGAACTTTTCCAGCAGATTTTTGGACACGAATTTTCTTAGGTCCTGGAGAGGACGAAGGACATTGATCACTGAGGGTATTAAGCATATCTTCGTAAATCTGCCTACCTCTCAACCCTTTTAAATACAGGTACTTGATGATGGCTCGATACTCCAATTTTTCGATGTTCACAATTTCGGTGGACATATTTTTTCTTTTACTTTATTGCGTAACTCTGGTTTACTTTTTTGACGTTTAACTTCACACTGACACTTCTAATGAGTTATTGTTCGTTGCTATGGTAACGCTAGATTTATATATATTTTGTTTATGCATGGAACTGCTCTAGGCTAACAAAATATTAATACATCGTCGTATTTAAATTTAGCTCTTATTATTTCCAACATTATTTCAGGAAGACCACGATCTCCTATTAAAAATAAAACCGTCAGATTATCCAGACGGATATTTGAAAACCAGAGTGAAATTTGGCCACCCCTTCACTCCTGGTGGCTGGGATTACAATGACGATGTCGGAACTAGAGCCCCAGGTCCTCATTGCTTCCCCTACTGGATAGCTTCTCTTAATAACAGTCGGATCATGGATTCAAGATGTCTGGCTATACAACCGACTTGGATGGCAGACAACAAGTAAGAAAAGTGTGTATTTTACTATGTTTTCTCCACTCACAACTGTCACAATTAATAATAGTTTATTTTTTTGATTACAGAGACTTGCTAGCAGATCGATATCTTGACACGTTGCTACTGCCAGGTACCCATAACTCGGGAGCTTTCTTAGGAGAAGGTAGTTTTCAAGAAAAATTCATATTGAATCAAGATCGGGATATATGGACGCAGCTAGTCTTTGGAATTAGATATTTAGATTTCAGGATAGGATATTATGGATCTCAAGGGTAGGTTTTAATGTTATTTTTTGTCAAACTGATAGCTATATTACAAGTAAGAGCTGGAGATTATTAGACGTTAAGACGCCGCGCTTATAAGGCTGGAAATGTTTTGAAATATTTGATATTCCGAAGTTCTTTGAAGGGTCTGAAGACGCTCTCACATGTCTTCAAGTATCAGTAGGTGCTCCTAAGTCTTCGGAGACACACTAACATATATTTTGATGTGTCTGGAAACGCTAATAAAGTTTTTACAAATACTCTAAACATTTTGTATGTGTTTGGAGATGCTCTGATGTGCTTTGAAGTATTGGCAGAAACTAGTACATATTTTTAAGTTCTTTGACCAGCTCTGATGCGTTTTAAAAAGTATGGTGACGATAGGAAAGTGTTTACAGACACTTTGGGGGAATTTTGAATTGTTTTGAAACGATCTGGCAAGGCTTGAAGTGAATTAAAATGCTTAAAAATATTTGGAGATTCTTCAAGGTATGTTGATGGTGTTTGGAGATATTCTGTTAATGTTTCTAGATGTTCTGGGTGCTTTCCAACATACTTAAAAGTACTTGGAGACGTTCCCTTAAATTTAAATTACCTGATATATCTGACACCGGCATTATAAGAAATCTGTTTTGAATGCTACTGCATTTACTACTTCACAACTGTATGTTGTATATATTCCAGATTCTACTTAAATCATGATAAATTCAAGATACAAGAAGTACGTCCGTTGTTCCAGCAAATTAAAAAATTTCTGTTGGCGTCTCCGAAGGAAATGATAGTTTTAGATTTCCATAGATTTCCTTATCCATCAAAATTTTCTGTCGACATTCACAATACATTCCTTAAAATCGTTCATGAAGATTTGGGAGAATTTGCGACGTCAGTATTAAGTGGAATGAAGACGGCCAAATTACAGGAATTTTGGGCCTTAAATAAAAGTATTATTATATGCTACAACAACCAAAATATCGTAGATTTGAAATATAGTAAGTATATCAACTCTACGTCTTACTAGATGGATATAAATTTTTTTATTTGATTTTAGATGAGACCTGGTTGTGGAATCCTCTTCACCAATATTGGGGAGACGCAAGATCCTTACCTAACCTCAAAAAATACATCAGAAAAGTCATCGACGAACGAAGCGACTTGCCCAAAGCAAACCCGTTTTGGGCTCTAATGGCGGAGCTCACTCCTCAACCGATCGACGTTATATTCGGTACTTACAATTTAAGAAAACTGGCACAAGAAACTAACAGGGAAATAACCAAGTGGTTCAGAGACGAATACGGAAAAGAAAGTAACATTGTCGCAACTGATTATTTTTTGGGTAACGATATGATCGATATTGCTATCGATATCAATACAAGAGGCAATAGAAACAAGACTATATTTTGATAAATACTATTATAATAAGTTTTGTAAGACTTAAAAAAAACATATTTGTACAAAGTGTCCCATAAAGTTTTCAAAACTGTAAAAATTCTTATTGTTTGTACTGAAATATGAAATATATTATGGCCTTTTAAGATACATATCAGTTGTAGAGACTAAAAAATATGGTTGAAATTGTGACTCTTCACGATAGTAGTTCAGTTATTATAAGTTGGTATGCACCATTGATTCTATGGAGGTGAGACCAGTTTGAAGTTGAACGGCTATAACATAATATTTTGTTTTCAAGAGGTTTTGTAGACGAAATATATATTAGTACGACTACTGAGATCTTCGTGGTATAATATGTTTTAAGTACCCGGCTTCCTAGCAGCACAGTCAGATGCTGCAAATGCAATACGCATGTATTCAGATGGCTCAACAGATAACAGAACAGATAACGTGTTATATCGAGGCTAGTACTAGAGTGTCACCAAGATTTAGCTGACGCCTCGGCAGATAACAATATTATCCTGAGGTGGGTTAAAGGGCACGACAGGAGTAAAGGAAATCGCATTGCCGATTCTTTAGCCAGGGAAGCGGCTGGGATAAAAATTTTAGGACCCAGTGACACCTACGGCCTAACGACTTCGACAATTGCGGAACTAGCCAAACGTTACACCCATTCTCAATCCCTTAAGAGATGGGTTGGAATCAAAGGATGCAGTCTTGCCAGGATCACCCTGGGAAGCTGGCGCCGAAGAAATATTTGGCGACGATCAGGAAAAACCTACTTTTAATAGTAGGATTTCTGACTGGCCACTGTCAACTAAGGAAACACCTCCATACTATGGGGCTAGTGGACACACCTCTATGCAGGATGTGTGAACAGGAAGATGAAACTGTCAGGCATGTCTTATGCGAGTGTCCGGAGTTATCGTCAATGAGAGTGTGTGTTCGGTGAGTCTTGGCCTACACCTGCCGATATAAAGGAGATGTCTCCTAGTGACTTGTCCACCTTCCTGGGAAGGACAGGATGGAAGATGACCTAGGAGGACAACTCATCGGAAGGATGTACAATGGGTCACATGTGGCCCAAGTGCTGTGAGCCCACACTCACCCTCCCTACTCTACAGATACAGAACCTAATATGGAGTCAAAAACGGGAAAGAAAAGCTAGTGATTGGTTAATTTGAATCCTGCTACTCGGAGCAGTTTATAGTAACGGTGTATATGGCGTGAGCTGTAGGGTGAAGCAGTGCATTTATATTGGAATACTTTGGCAGCCAGTGCTGTTTTTTTGTTGTGTATGACATTATATAAGAAAAATACAAAAAGTAAACAAGAAAATATCATTTAATAATTGTAAGTAAAACAAGGGCCTTGAAAAGTAGTTTTCTTTTTATATAAAAAAAAGTTGAGATACAAAAAATATTTACAATATTCAGAAATTCAGCGTTGAAAATATAACATTTATGAAACTTTTTACAAATGATTAACATTAAATATGTATAAATTAAGGCTTACGAATGTACATTACTCAAAGCTTTACATAGTAAAGACGGTAAAAGTTACAGATATATCGGTCAGTTCATAGAAAAATACGTTCAGTCGAAAAATCACCAACAATTAATATTTTTCTCGTTGTGACATTTTTTTGCTAAGCTATTCGAATGACTAGAAACCATTATATAAGCCTGTGAGAAAACTCGGCAGTAAAGGGCAAGTTTTTTTCTGGGCTCCTTTGACGATTTTGAGAATTTTTTGTGGTTCTATCAATCTAAATAAATAATCTAAAAACTAACCAACCACTTTTCGTTATATTCTATAATAATAGTTTATATCACAGATGAAATATTGTTATTCTTAACTTCAAAATCGTCATTAGGCAAATGTTCCATGACCAACGACATCTCCCCAATAGGTGCAGCTGAATCGATCAGATTCTGTGCACTCAACGATGACATATTATCACTAAAATTAGGTATTCTGGCGTTATTTTTATTCACAGTACTTCTTCTAAAACTGCTCCTTAAAATAGAAGCTACTTCAGCAGCTGTCAACGCCGTTGAAGTCGATTCCAAGTTTCTCAGTCTTTCAAGAGTTGACAGACGGGTATTAGCAATAGCGCCATCTGGTACAGTGATAGCAACGTCTCGAGAGGTATTGTTCATTTCTACCAACACAGTGTTGTAGTCTGGAGGAGAAAGAGGAGTGTTGCTCGAGTTAACGTTATTGTTTGATATTGGAGTTCTTTGTCTAGACGAGCCTTCACCTAAAAAAAATTACTTTGTATTTTATTTCAGTTTCTTTAAATACAAAAATAGAAACTAACCTAAAACGTTGGCTATTCTTCGAACGCTTCTTCTGATGCTCTGTCTTAAGAACTTGGCTATTCTGGCACCTGTTGCAGTTGTGTAAGAAGGAGGAGGAGTGTATTTCGGTGGTGGATCTTCAGCAGCAGCAGCTGCCGCGTTGTTTTCGTTTCTGATAGCTTCGGCTGCTTCTTGATTGCCCAAATCGTCCATGTGATCACCGATCGGGGGACGGTAAAGTAATTGAATGCGCTAAACATAATAAATCACAAATTAAACTAGGAAACATTGATAAATATTTATTGGTTACTAACATAATTCTCCGGTTCCTCATATTCCTGGGTATGCAATGAACATAATAAAGTAAATTTAGCATTTTATGTAATCAATAGAGGCACACAATACGTAGGTATATGAATTTGGTGGTTCTCGCTCCTAATTACTTTTTATCGATTTTGACACATCATGAACCCGATGTTTCACCAGTTTACTTCGTTAAATTAAATATACTGCTTTTAATACAATTAAAAATCAATAAAAAACTCATTTAATTATACTTTCAGTATCCTGGTGGAAGTTTCACGTAATATTGTTTGTTTCAGTTTAAAAATGGACGAATATAAAGGTTAGTTTCAGCCAATAATAATAATTCTGCTATGGTACGTAGCTAGTACTGGTACTGTAGCAATTGTACTGTTTAATGCGCATGAGTAAGATAAATTATACCAGGATTGGTTCATTCAAAGGCTTTTATACATCCTTCGAATAATGTCTCCAAACAAATGTAAGACTATAGCAGGCATGCTCTACGTTGTCCAACAGGCCTTTTAACAGGCCACTGTCATCTTAATGCTTGGACTGTCGCAAGATCATAGGTGTGAGCCACAATAGACTCTTGCCAGCCGCAGTGGGGGGCCTTATAGGCCTACTCACCACAAACCTAACCTATCCTAAGATAAATTAGTGAAGTTACCGGTAATCTTTGACCAAATGTATTTAGTAGATGCACGCGTAGGTATACTTGCCGTAATACATATATATTGTGCGAACTTAAAGTTGTCGGCTCTTTGTTCGACTGTCATTCGATATGTTACCGCCATAATCCGTAATATACGATTAGATAGCTGCATTAAAAATATTACGTCCACTATACTCGCCATCCAGCCAAAATCGTTTGAACTGTAATTTTACTGATCAACAAACGAAATGGAAAATAGAACTGAAAGTAATCGAGAGTTCTGAACCAGCAATATTTGTTCAACTGCGCATGTGTTTTAGTAATGTTATTGTAAATTACTGGTGGTTGGAACGATCGTTAAGTAACCTATATCTTATTTTAAATATATACTTACGTCTAAAATATCACTAGGTCCATTATTTAAATATCTATAACTTTGTATGACAGCGACGAGTGGAATGGAGAGAATTGGAACTAGTTGTATCATCGATCCTACTTGTCGAGCCCAAAGTGGCCAATATTCAGCTAAAGGTCCGTGGTGCCAAATGAACATATCTCTGAAGTTGCCATTTTTGAAGGTTGCAATGCATAATACCTAAAAAAAATAGTGGGTAAACGATTTAGACAAGTACGACAAGGATAATATTAACAACACTATTTGAAAGAAAGAGACATGGATAGGAATGATGACAGATTTTGAAAAATTGCTTCCCGATGTTTATCAAACAAAATTGTTGTTACACACAGCAGAGAAATCGATTTACTGCCTTGGCTGTTTCATTACCATGGCTAGTTTCATTTCCTTGGTTAGTTTCATTGTCTTTGCTAGTTTCATTGCCTTGGCTGTTTCATTGCCTTGGCTGTTTCATTGTCTTTGCTAGTTTCATTGCCTTGGCTGTTTTATTGTCTTTGCTAGTTTCATTGCCCTGGCTGTTTCATTGTCTTTGCTAGTTTCATTGCCCTGGCTAGTTTCATTGCATGGCTAGATTCCTT